>OVBE01009437.1:0-16034 GCA_900406425.1 Iberis pinnata | reverse complement strand
TATATATATATATATATATATATATATATAATTTAAAAATTTCAGATTTGATTTAATAACTAAAATGTCATGAACCTTACCTTATTTTTCTTTGTTTTTGTAAATATGTTATTAATCGGGATGAATCCACCTCCGATCAACCGAAAATATCACAATAATTGAAACATAATGTAAAAATTAAAATATATAAATAATTCTAAATCGGTTTTTAAAACAATAAAATAAACTAATTTTACCTTTGTTCACGCGAGTCGTTTAAAGTTGTCATAGTATAGACGAGATTATCGCCGACTTAATATTATAAAATTGTAAAAACCGAATGAAAATATGTGTTATGTTCAAAGAAGAACAAAGAATCCAAAGAGTTTTTTGTTTTTTTTAATAAAATGTTTTTGTTATCGAATTAGGAAAATATTAATTATGGCATCTTATAAGATAATGGGGCGAATTGGGCTTCGGTTTATATTAATTGTTTATGGTTTTTATGTTTAAAAAATATAAATTAAATTAATAATATTAAAAATTATCATAAACAATTTATATAAATATAATCAATACTATTAATTAGGGTAATTTAATAAGAGGAATGGGCCTAGATGGGTTTATTTTTATATAGATTGGGTTTGGGTTTATATTTGTAATAACTTAAAATTTATTTATTAATATTATCAAAAATAATTTTTGATTTTTGATTGGGTTTAATAATTTTAATGGGTTTAAATTTATTTTGTTTTGGGCTTTATTTATATTGGGCTTCGAATATTAGGGGTTCGCAACTGTGTATAGGCCATTTATATTTAATATTATAGATAAGAAAGATATTTAAATATATTATTATATACATATATAAATTTTTGTATAATTAAATAATTAAATTATAGAAATTTATAAAATAATTAATATACTTTATAAAATTAATCGAGAAAAATGTTGTTTATATATAAACTTTTATTAATTTTTAAAAATTTTCATACACATATTTTTTCCGATTTAATATATTAACATATTATCACGTTTTGGTTTTTTTATTAAATATTTAGTATATTAAAAATTCTTTTATGTCATTTGATATATAATTATATGATTTTATATATAAAAAGGTTTAAAAAATTATTTGTTCAGTATTTTAAAATTTTAAAATCTCAGATCTAAAAAAAAAACTTATCATATTCCTTTTTCTACAAGGCTAATTACAATTTGAATATGGAAAAAAATCGAACAAATATTCGCTATAAGAACGGTTCAAAATATAGATCTAATGTTTACAACAGTTTAGATCTTATCTTATTTTGTTGTTTTTTCCGTTTTGCTTATTGAGTTTTATAGATCCACTCTGAACAAGGAAAAAAAAACAAAAATAGAAGAAAAAAATTAGTTAGGATTTGATTAAAATGGATAATAGAATAAAGATTTAGGTTCGATCTTACCTTTAGTGTGTTGAATGATTGTAGATCTCCTTCGTCGATTGATGTTTAGATGGTCTGAAAATCGTCTTTTTGGGGGAGATGAAGAGATTAGATTTGAGAGAGATTATGGGTTTTTTTTTGTTCAATGTAATAATGTCGAAAAAAAGAAAAAATGTTAAAAGTAATATTTTTCGGTTGGGCTTAATGGGCTTCGACTATTAAATTTTCGAAACAAATATTATATTCTAATTGAGCCTATTCAAATATAAAGCCTAATTTAATTTAAAATTTTAGTCCATATACAAAAAATTAGTTTTAGTTTATAGAAATATAATAACCTAATAAATTAGTATATAATTTCAAAATATATTAATTTATATTTTCAAGATTCATATAAAAATTATATTTTTGTAAGGATAATATCCTATTGTGCTAATTGAAATTTAGTATAGTAAAATATTTGAATGAAAAAATGTTATACGATTTGGGCACATACATTTTTTAAAATTATATATTTGTTAATTATACAATATTAATTACATTATAAAAGTAATTAAATGTATTATAATAATATTTATATATATAAATATATATTAAGTACAATTATAATAGCATAATTTAACAAATTATATACTCTATAGGCCCATATTAAATACAAATATATTTTTATTAAATAATTAAATTTAAACTATATGGTTATAATACGTTACAAAATTAAAAAATTAACATAAAAATATTTTTTTAAGACAAGTAAATATTACAAATTATTATCACTTACAAAAAATTAAATAAGAAAAAATTATGATAAATACTAATTTATAATAACAAACAAATACTTCAATTATAAATGAAAAAACATTTGCATAAAATATTTTTGATATTATAATTTTATTTATATATTTTTCCCGTGCATAGCGCACGTACCTACCTAGTTTTAACTATTTTTGAAGTATTATGAACGTAAACAGAAGATTTAAATATACATAAATTAATTTTTAAAAAGAAATAAACATAATTAGCCTGTTAGGACTAGGCATATAAACCAAATCTTAACCGAAAAAACTGAAACCGAAACCAAACTTTTCTTCCAAATAATCCTAACGGTTCTTATATATCTTAATCCGAAAACCAAATCCGAATCCGAACCAAACAAAAACCCAAAAGTATAATCAGAAACCCATTTATATATGACTATACATGTAATTGCGATCAGATAGTTGAGATTTTAGGTAGAAAAAGTAGGTTTTTAGTAAGGTAAATCGAATATTTATGAGTTTTCGTCCAATATTTTGGAATTCTAATTCGATTAACTTGGATTTTAGTTAGGTTGTTTGGATAATTTGGATTTTTTACAGATATTTTGGATTTTCGGTTCTATTATGGATCCTAATAAAAATGAAAAATCGAACCGAACTTGAATAAACTCGAACCGAATCCGAACCAAAATTTTAAATAACTCCAACGGTTTCTATATGCCCTTAACCGAATAATCCAAAATCCAAATTATCCGAACTGAACCCGAACCAAAAACCAAATGTCTATCCCAACTACCCACAAATAACATTGCAAGAAGTAACTTTTTTTTCTTCTCTTTTATATATATATAGCTGAGGGGTCCACCTAAGGGATTAGACTATGTCTATTGTTCTTAAATAACTATTAGAAAAATGTTATATTTGGATCACAAGGAAAGATTTAAGAGATAAGGTGAGACCCGTGTGATCAGTGACAAATATCTCACATCATCGGATATTAGTTAAAGAGTAGCTATTATATAAGGAGTTTCAATTTTAAATTAGTATAAGATATTTTGAGATGGTATCCAATGAAAAAGTTGTGTAGATCTTTGAACGCAAAACAAACAATATTATACTAATGAGTTATTGGGTTCGGTAATAGTGGCCCATGGAATAGGTTTTACACATAACCCAAAAGAAATAGATTGATGCATGTAAACCCGAAGAACAAAAAAAAAACTGTCTTTTGGATAATGGCCGGGCCGTTGAATTAATTCGAGTCCAAAACAGTCATTGGCCACACACACACATAAAAAATAAAAATAAAGGAGATGATTCGGGAAAAGATTAGAAACGAGAGAGAAGACAACAAAAAGGAAAAGATATGAAACGAGTCGAGAAACTTCTAATCAAATCTTTAGCCTTCAAGATCTCTCCTTTAGTGGTTCATCCTCAATTCAACTATATATACATTCACTCACTCACACACTCTCCAGAACTCGTAACTCAACAAACTCAAACTATAAGTTTACTAATCTTCATCCAAGTTAGCTTCTTTTCTCATACTTGAACATATGGCTTCCACTTCCACACTTTCATTTGGATCTTCTCTACCTTCACCACTCGCTCTATCTCCCTCTCTCTCATCCAAATCCATTTCGCCGTTTTCAGTCTCCTTTCCACGGAGGACCCCTGGTCTGATCAGAGCTCAAGACCAGAGAGAAAACTCCATTGATGTTTCTCACCAAGGAAAAAAAGGAAATCAAGGATCTAGTGTTGAGAAAAAACCTCAACGCTTAGCCATGGACGTTTCTCCTTTCGGTAAACTATCAAACCTAGCTTGTATAACACGAAACTCTTTCCTCTGTTTTTCTACTTAAAACAATACTCTGTTTTTACCGTTGATGACAGGTTTGTTAGATCCTCTCTCACCAATGAGAACAATGAGACAAATGTTAGACACAATGGATAGAATGTTCGATGACACTTCTATGATTTTCCCAACAAGAAACAGAGGAGAAAGTGGAGTTTCAGAAATCCGTGCTCCATGGGACATCAAAGAAGAAGAACACGAGATCAAGATGCGTTTTGACATGCCTGGTCTCTCTAAAGAAGATGTCAAAGTCTCTGTGGAAGATAACGTTCTTGTAGTAAGAGGAGAACAGAAGAAGGAAGATGATAATGATTCTTGGTCTGGAAGAAGCTTTAGCTCTTATGGCACACGACTTCAGCTACCAGATAGTTGCGAGAAAGACAAGATTAAAGCTGAGATCAAGAATGGAGTCTTGTTTATCTCCATTCCTAAAACTAAAGTCGAACGCAAAGTCATTGATGTTCAGATTCAATAGAAGTCCACCAAAGTCTTCCTCTGTTCTTTTTCTCTAAAGCTCTTTGTTGTACATGAGCCTGTGTTAACGTGTGATGTAAGTGAAGAATAACAGTGAGAATAAAACGCTTTCTTTGGTTACAAGCTTTAAGGAAGATATTCGTTTCGTCAAATTTTGGATCTATAACCGTAATCGGAAAGAAAAGATGTAAAGAAATGTTTTTTTTTTTTTTTCCATCATACTCTTTAGCTCTAAGCCATGATTAATATTCCAAATAAAAAAACAAATTTATACCAAATTAGAAAATCCATAATCATGTAACAATAATTAGGTCACGTTTTACCTTTCTTTCATTTTTACTAATTAATTTACTTGAGGAGCTTAAGATCATCCGTCCATAATTTTTTTGGGTTAGAGATTAGTGTAACTGAAAAATTGATGGATACTCAACCAAATCCCACTTTTGAAAATGTCATACCAAGGCTGACAAACTACGACAATCATATACAGTTGAAACAATGTCACCACACCTAGCGTTTAACACCTTCAGATTTGGAGGACAATCCTCATACAATGAAAACAGAGGTAGAAGCTTTGGCAGACAAAACTACAAAAGCATGGGCTATTCAACAAGAGGAAATGGATTTTCCCAACAAATCTCTTCTTCTAGCTCTTTTGCAGGTTCTGTTAGTGCTTATGGAGATGAAACCATATCATCTTGTCAGATTTATAGAAAATAGGTCATCATGCTCTTAAATACTGGCACATGATTGATTATGTTTACCAGGTTGAAAATGTACTAGCAGCTATGACAGCCTTAGAAATAACTGATGATACTGATCATTCTGGGACAGAATGGTACCTAGATATATGAGTTTTTGCCCATATCACCAACTCTCATCACAATCTCCAACACTCACAACCTTACCAAGGAACTGATGCAGTGATGGTTGGAAATGGAGATTTTCTGCCAATCACACACACTAGATCTACTCCTTTGCCTCCGTCTTCATGTAAGTTACATTTACTGGATGTGCTTTTGTGGCCTGAAATTGCTAAATCTTTGATTTCAGTGTCAAAGATAACAAAAGATTATCCCTATGCGTTTGAATTTGACTATGCTGGTGTGATAATAAAGGACAAGGCCATGCAGAAGCTGCTAAGTCTGGGCAGAAGCCTTGAAGGACTCTATAAGCTTGAAGATGCTCCAACTCAAGTTCACTTTTCTTCTTGAAAAACCACTGTTAGTGAAAACATTTGACACAAAAGGTTGGGTCACCCTCATGCTCAAGTCCTACAACAACTATCTACCAATAAACAAGGTCTTCATCCCTTATGTGTGAAGCTTGTAGAATGTGAAAGAGTAGTAAATTGCCTTTCTTTCTTTCTGTTTTTATTGCTTCAAAACTCCTAGAAAGAATTCATTATGATCATAGGGGGGCATCTCCTATTCTATCTATGCAAGGTTTTAAATTATATGCATTGTTTATTGATCAATGGTCAAAGTTCTGCTGGTTCTTTCCTCTGAAATCAAAGTCAAATTTCTTTCCTACCTTCTGTATGTTCCAGACTTTTGTGGAAAATCAGTTGAACACTAAAATTAAAACCTTTTAGTGTGATGGTGGAGGAGAGTTCACTAGTACCACGTTTCTAAATCAACTATCTCTTAGTGGAATTAAACAACAAATCTCATGCCCTTACACCCCTCAGCAGAATGGGTTATCAGAAAGGAAACATAGACACATTACAGAGTTAGGGCTTTCCATGATGTTTGACGGCTCCATGCCTCAAAAGTATTGGGTTGAAGCATTTTTCACTCCAACTTCCTAATCATTCTACTCTCTACTTCTGCATTGGAAGAAGAGATCAGTCCCTATCAAAAACTTTACGGAAAAGTTCCAGACTATACCTCCCTTAGAACTTTTGGATGCACCTGTTATCCTACCCTAAGGGACTATGCTGCCTACAAGTTTGAGCCAAGATCATTGTCCTATGTGTTTCTAGGGTATAATGATAAGTACAAAGGCTATATATAGATGCTTATACCCACAAACTGGTAGAGTATATATTAGCCACCATGTACTATTTGATGAAACCTCTTTTCCTTTTTCAGGAAAATACAAGTCTCATCACCCTACTCAACAAGCTGCACTATTGAATGCTTGGCAAAAGAGTTTCAAATTTTATACTTCAGATAATACATATGAGCATGTTATAGAAGAAACTCTGGTTGTAGAATCCATCCTTTAATCCAGTCCCATACAGATAGATGTTCCTTTAGCTACTGCTTCACCAAGTGTTTCTCCTTCTCCTGTTTTAGAGTTTCCTACCTCACCATTTATTCATTCGGAATCTTCCCATCAGACGAAATTGACTACCAGTGGCGGAGGCACACTCATTCTAGGGGGGGGGGGGGTCATGTAACCCCTATTAATTATCTAAGATTTCTTATATAAGCTTATATATTAAAGAGAATTTATATAGTTAATTAGAAAATTTCATTTCAATTGCCCCCATTATTTTGAAATTTAATCATTTTGACCCCAAAAATAAGTATCTCTAGCTCTGCCACTGTTGACTACTGCAATTGAAGGAGAGAAATCTGTGTGTACGACATGCTTTGATCCTGCTTCTATTGGCGATAGCTCTTCCTCTTCTACTGAAAAGACAGTTGATTCAGACTCACTTTAACAAGATTCTCCATCATAACAAGTCTCTCATCATGTGGTAACTAGACTAAAAGATGGATTTCGTAAACCCAACCCTAAGTACATCATGCTCACACAGAAAGCATCTTACCCAAAACCCAAAACAGTAACACAAGCCTTGAAGGATCAAGGCTGGAAATAAGCTATGCAAGATGAACTTGCAAACTGCAGAGACACAAATACCTGGTCTCTAGTTCCATTTGAACCTACTACGAACGTTATAGGCTACAAGTGGGTGTTCAGAACTAAACTAAAGGGTTGATGGAAGTTTAGATAAATTAAAAGCTTGGCTAATGTTTATCATCAAGAAGAAGGTATACATTATTTTGATAGTCTAGTGGTTAGAACTGCAACAGTCAGACTAGTTCTACATACAACTACAATTATGAATTGGGAAATATAGTAACTAGATGTTAAGAATGCTTTCCTACATGGTGACTAGTCATAAATAATCTACATGAAACAACCTACTGTTTCATTGATAAAACAAGACCTAATCATGTTTGCAAGCTTCACAAATCACTCTATGGTCTCAAGCAGTCACCTAGGGCATGGTTTGATAAATTTAGTATCTACCTACTATAATTTGGATTTGTTTGTAGTAAAAGAGATCCGTCTCTCTTCATCTACATTCACAATTCTTATGTTATTATGCTTTTGCTCTTTGTTGATGATATGATTTTAACAGGAAACAATAACATCTTGATTTCTCGTCTACTAAATGCAATGCACAAGGAACTTACAATGAAAGACATGGGAATACTACACTACTTCCTAGGGATTCAAGCTCAGTTTCATACTAAGGGCTACTCCTATCATAGTAAAAGTACGTGGAAGACTTACTGCTTGTAGCTGGGATGAAGGATCTTTTGCACCAATTGACACTACTCTGTCTCTACAGCTTCATAAGGTACAAACTCAATCTGATCCCTTCCCAAATCCCATATATATCCGCTGTCTTGTTGGCAAGCTCCAGACATATAGTACAGTTAATTACGTCTGTCAAAAAATGCATCAACCATCTGTTTCTGACTTTACATTAGTCAAATGCATTCTATGTTATCTAAAAGGAACAAGTCATATGGGTATTTCTTTTAATAAAAACACAAATTTTACCTTTCGAGCTTACAACGATTCAGAATGGGCTAGCTGTCACTTAACCATACGATCTACATGGGGCTTTTGCACTTTTTCAGGCTCCAACATTATCTCTTGGTCCTCCAGAAAGGATTCCACTGTCTCCAATATCTCAACATAAGCGGAGTACATAACATTGTCAAAAACATCATCAGAAATAACATGGTTGAACTATTTGATGAAGGAATTAGGTATACCTCAAACCAAAATTCCAGAGCTCTATTGTGATAATCAGTCTCCAGTCTATCTCACGGCTAATCCATCACTTCATAATCACACTAAGCACTTCGACACATATTTCCACCATGTTCGGGAACGTATGACTCTTGGTGCTCTAATTGTGAATCACATCCCAAACCAACTTCAGATAGCTGACATCTTCACTAAGTCGCTTGCCAACACACCATTTTTCTCATTGCGATACAAACTAGGAGTGGATCACCCTCCAGCTTCTCCCACTCCGAGTTTGAAGGGGAGTGTAAGAGACAATGGAGAAACTATGGTTAAGAAAGAGTCTTTTCTTCACGGGCCTCATCCTAAAACGGTTAGGCCCACTGACTAGAACCAATCTTAGGAACAGAAGCCCAAGCCCATGCGAGATTCAGCTTCATCTTCAACAACTTGCAAAGAGACAAAAATGGAGACTAACGTTAGAGTAAGCAATAGAATTGCAAAGCTTGCAAAATAAAAAAGAATACACAGCTGTCCTATCTCGCTGAATAACAAATACCATTTATTGACTAAGGAATAAGAAGACAATATTTGGACTAGGGAAAACAAGGGCATACAATTTGTTTTGTTATAAATACAAACCTTATGTAAACATTTCAATCAAGCAGTAATGAATCAATAAAATATGTTTATCAAAACATTTCTCTATCTCTCTCTTTTGCTTTCATTATATCAGAGCCATGGAAGCTCAAATCTATCCTTCTCTATACAATTTTAATTGTGTTACTATCAAACGCACGGGAAGAACTATATAATTTGGAAAAATTAGTTTGAATCCTTTCTAGTTAGACAAGGGAAACTAGGGTTCATCAATGGAGCTTTGAATAAACCAGAACCAACGATTTTAATCCCTGGAATCGCATGAGATGACACTGCTCCAAACCCAGAACATCTTGATTGGCTGCGTGGTGACCATGTTGTTAAAGCTTGGCTCATGGGTTCCTTCTATGAAGACATACAAAGTGTTGTGGTGAGGTGCAAAACATCTCATAAAGTCTAGAACACTCTGGCAAATCATTTTAACATGGTGTCCTCATCTAGGCTTTTTAAGTTTCAAAGGAAGCTGCATACAACAAGAAAAAGAGACAAAGCCATGGCATATTACCTTAAGGAGGTGAAAGCACTTTGTGACCAACTGTCCTCTATGGGAAGCCCTGTACTAGAAAATATGAAGATTTTTGCTGCTCTTCATGGTCTTGGCAGAGAATATGAACCCAACAAGATAACCAGAGTTTCTTCATTGTCTCTTACAACTAGGACAATTTATTTAGAAATCGTCTTCTTTGATTATTATAATATTCAAATCAAACATATAACCTCGTTATACCATTTGTTATAACACATACAAGAAGATAAGGAAAAATTCTAGCACAAATTTTAATTGTGACTCGTCTACACATTAAAAAAAAATATAATTTTATCAATGGAGTCTGATCTTGTAGAATGTTAAAATTATAAATTTCTCTATAATTTAAGGGTAAATAGGTTTTGAATTATTAAACGCAAAACCACGATAACATCTAAATAATCCAGTCTAAATGATCCAATATTGTTTAGGTCAAATGCGGCTCTCTCACCTTATACTTTAATTCACCAACCGCGATCGGTCCTAAAATTTTAAATGCCACAATTTAATATGTAAAATATGTCACATATAAATATATATATATATATATATATTTTTTTTTTAAAATATATTGTTTTTAACTAATATTTTAAAAATAAAAAGGACCACAAGCTCATATTTTCTCTGTTTGGATTCAAAACCGATTCTGACCCCAATCGAATAACAAAACTCAGATCATATACTATATGTTTTATGTCGGATAAAACCAACCGAACACTACCTAATAAATAGAAGAAAGAGAAATAAAACAATAGATAGATTAATTTATTTTTGAATCTAATGATTCTAAATTGTGATATTACCTTGCATTTTTTTTATAAATAATCTTGGATTTTGAAATATAATCGGAAGTTGTATATTCCTAGAAAATTCTCTTTGATACTTTTTTTTTTACCAATCATTTCCCTTTGATACGTTTGTCCATATTATGCTTAATTGGTAACATTTTTGAGTTAAGTATGAGTTATATATATATTGATATATTAATATGAAAACGTTGACATCTCATCTGTACACTTTGTTGGGGAGAAAAACGTTGACATATAAATCAACTAATTTGAAAAACAATTCAACTGTAATGTGGCCCTATGTCCAAAACTCTAAATTAACAAAAGTCTTCTTTTCCATCAAAGAGAAATGAAATAACGGCACTATTATGTCGATCTCGTCACTGGTCAAAGAGAAATGAAATAACTTTCATTAAAGATCAATATGCTATTTGGATTCTTTCTTTTTTTTTGGTTAATAAATGTGGATTCTAGGTGATATAACTAACTTGTTTGTTTTTATTTATTTATTATTATCAATTTCCTTTAAATAAGGGCACAATCAGTACACCATAATGGAAGTCAAGTAAAACGACGTGAAATGTGTCCCACATCTAACTCGAGAGATTCGTTACTAGTAAAAGTAAAGTAAGAAACAATCAAAGAAAATTTTTAATTGAAGAGTTGTAGTCCAAGTGGAATACTTTTGGAACATTTTAGCTAGGTCCTTCGTCGCACGTTTTTTGTTTTTCTCACTATCCTCCAACCGTGACTCACTGACACGTCTAACGTGAGATTAGACATAATTATATATATTACAACCACCTCCAATAGTGATGTTTTTTTTTTTTTGGCGTATTTAATCATTAAAACAGAAACATTACACTAACATCACAAACTGGAACTTTGCCCGAAACACAAAAAAAAAACAACAACACTAAAGACGGCAGGCAACACCACCTCCGAAAGCTAAGAGAAGCCAAACAAAAGGCGCTTAAACAATTCTTTAACCGGTTTAACTAAAATTCACAAACCCAAACCAAAGAGAATACATTCTCCGAACGAAGCCGACGATAGACCATCAAACACTACAGCTGATAAAGTAAGCTTATACGGACGCCTGTCACAAACGACCGATTAACCGGGAAAAAGTGGGATCACTAACTCTGAGTGTCCTGGATATGCTTGACCCGGAATGTAAATGAAGCTGAAACTGTTCTGAAGCTGCAAACGGAGACAAAAGAGGAAGGGGCAAGAGAGCCATAGAGAAACCAAGAATTGGGAAGAGTAGAAACCGACGCGAGAATAACCCAACGCTAAATCGGAGACCCAACCGAGCACCAACAAAACCGGCAAAAAGACAACCGCAAAAACCAAAGGGATAAAACCCAACAAGGCTGAGGAAGTGCCACTAACCGAGCACAAACCTTAATAAAAACAAACAAAAAACAAACTATAGAGAGGCGCCGATCTAAACAGGAGAGATCTAAAGCTTGAAACACAAACGCCTAGCGAAGCCACTGGATCTTCAAAACCCAAAACAGAGACAAACCACCACCAGCAAGGAGAGGGAGCAAGCACCTTACCAGAGGGGACTGTAGTCCGGGCAGAGACGATGAAGAGGCCTCCACCGGAGAGGGTGAGCTAAGAATCAAAAGCTGGCGCATGATAACCAGGAGGAGCAGTGGGCGCTCGAGGCGGAACCGTAGATCCAATGAGATCCGGCACTGACCCTCCGACATCACTGCTCCAACCGAAACTGAAGAAACCAGATCTCACTCGACATAGAAAGCAATAGAGGACCCCGAAGATCACGGACTCCAAAAAAAGAGAGAGACAACCGCTATACAAGCTAGAAGAGAACGACGATGACCGGTGGCGGCGCTTACAGAGCCGCCGGCCGCCGGTCAGAAAAAAACTTGAAGGAGGCGGCACTTAAGGTTATAGAGGAAAGGGCTCGAGAGAGAGGGAGAAAAAGGCTTTTTGTAAAAAATTATCATTATAGTGATGTTTAAGAATTGCTTAAAGAGTTGCTTATTTATTACATATATATTACACTAATTAATTAAATCAGAAACATGTATATTAGTCAAGGATCGATGTTTAGCGCAACGTTTTAAATTTTTTTTAAACACTCTTACGTGTCAGCTGCTTACTGGTTGTTTTTTTTAAAAAGGTAAATGTTTTAGGGTTGAATCGAAAAGGGTAAAAATCAATTTTTTCCCTATTTCTCACACGCGACGAAGGCAAATCCAAAGGCGACGATTGTAGATTCCGGCGATTCGCCGGTGAAATCGAACGCAAAGATGACTAGGAACTATGAGGTACCTTCGATTTCATCTCCTACGACGAATAAACAGAAGGTAATCGATTCATTTCGGGTATTAAGTAATCGATTAGTTTCTTTTATTTTTGGTTGATTTGTTGTACTAATGTTGCGGTTATAGGTATGATGTTTGTTGATTGTGTTGTTTATGTGTAGAATATGGTTTGTTTGTGATGGCTTTTCATTTGTGATGACTTTTGATTTCAAACCGATTTGATAGTTGTTCTTTGTTAAGTGTGATGACTTTTAAATCTGTTTAAGAGTTTTCTGTGTTGTTCTTTCTCGATGCTATTAGATATGAATCTATTTAACAATTGCAATTATTTTTTATTGTTGTTCTTTGTTGATTGTTGATTGTTGATAGTTGGTTGTTTGTTCTTTCCAGGTAACAAGGGAAGCTTCTTGTTCTCTGCCCCATCCATTAACAAGTAAGTGATAAATGCTTGATTAGAGTAGGCTAATAAATGCAAAATTAGTTGTAGCTGTAGTTATGTTTAGTGATAAATGCTTGATTAGAAGTGTATTTGAAACAATTAACTTCACAACCCTTTCTATATAATCTACACTCTTGTGAATCTAAAACACAAATTGAAACATAACTAAAACACTAACTAAAATACAAAGTAATCTCATGGATCCATATGTTCCTCAAGCTATGGATCCATCATGTCACTCTGCTACCTTCACAGCTCTGCTAAACAGACATTTGATAGGTTAAGAATTTAAATCTTAAACTACACTGCAGAGAACATATCACAATAGCATATATAGGGTCGAATCCCACAGAGACCAGACAATACAGCGTTCAGTTTTATCTTAAATCAAGCTAAGATAGAATAAAAATATTGTTTGTAATGAAATCAAGCAATAATTAAATAAACGATTGTAAACGATGAAATAAAGGTGTCAGGCATTAGGGAATTCCATAGGTATTCAGGTTTAAAAGCCAAAGTTAACATGCAGGATTTTCTTTGAAAATAGTTCTCAACATGAAAGACACAAATAGAATAATCTCCTCTCGTAGTATTAAACCCTATGTTCGAATTACTAGAAACAAACTCTCGCCGTGTCTAACTAATTCGATTATGTAGTAATGTTCAGATTCAACTGTTCATAAACATTCAGGACAATACTCTCACAACAAGAACACTTATTCATCTAGACTAGATCCGACTTCTAAACCAAATATCTTTCCGTTTATCAATCTAATATCAATGAACTAGGAGACCAATCTTATTCATGCATTAATAACAAGTCTAGACTAAGAACCTAACAATTTTAATATTTTATGTTAAACCCTAACATTCAAACTTGGTTTCCCTTGGAAACCCTAGAATCTAACTAGAGAACTACTCAAACATTGTAAAGTAAACACAAATCAATATCAAAGAAGAACTCACAACTGCAAAACAACAATAGATATTAAACAAGGGTTCAGAGAAAACTTCTCCCAAATATAGAGTTTCAGAATCTCCTCTTCCTCAATAAAAATCTCTAATAATAAAAGCTTAAGTCTAATAAAACCGACCCACAAGGCTTATATAGTGCTAAGACAAAAGGAAAAACCAAAACAGAATAAAAGATAGCCTTGAGGACCAATTCTACAAATTTTGTAAATCTTCTAAAAATTCTCGGGTGAAGTGCTCGATCGGGCACATTAGAGATCGATCATGCACTTGAGTCTAAAATTTCTCGTAAAATTCCAGGATAAAATTCCCGATCGGGCACCCCAGGGGATTTCTGCACAATCTTTTTTTGCGAGTTAGCTTGATCAGTCTTCAGTAAAATAGCCATAACTTCTGATTTATCTGATGGAATGACTTGAAACCACATCCATATGAAATCTAACTCACGTGGCTATCTTGTTTCCAAATTTCAGCTCAATCCATTCAAGGTAACATCTTCAAACATTGGAAAAATTTTGACTCTTATGCTGGACTTTGCAACTGCATATGCCAATTCACATCCAAATGTCCAAAACACGCAAAAACCTGTATAACATATCAATTTGCAAGGAAAACACTCAGATAACGCTTAATAGCAAACATAAATGCTCACTACAAAGCGTTAAAATCGAGTAATATCACCATCTTATGGATCCGTACGTTCCTGAAGCTATGGATCCCCACCTTTTACTTCTTAAATGAATGATGCTCCTGAAGATGTTGAGGAGAAAAGTGAGAGCCGTAAAGATAAAAGGAAGTAGTCTCCACAAGAAGACATCGTGCTTTGTAGCTCTTAGCTAAATAAAAGAAAGGATGATGTGGTTTCCAATGAGCAAAAGCATGATGCCTTCTGGAAAAGGGTTACACCTTACTTCAATGCTTCCCCCAACCAAGCTAGATATCAGGACAGAGAGGCTATACACTGCAAATAGAGATGGCAAAGGATAAACGACAGCGTGTCCAAATTTGTTGGCTGCCATGCCACTGTTTCCATACAACAAAGCATTGGCCAGAATGATGATGATATGATGAGGGTGGCCTTGGGTCTATACTTCTAGGATCACAAGGTGCAGTTCTCTCTTCAACACTTCTAGATTGAACTCAGAAATGACCAAAAATGGTGTGCCTCTATAATTGGAAAAGGGGAACAAAGCTCAAAGAAAGGAAGATAGATCAATGAAAAACTTCATCAAACGCAGAGGAGGTGAGACCATTGGTTGTGAAAGCATCCAAAAAGAAAGTAATTTCTGATATTACTCAGATTTAATGCATTTAAGTAGGCATTTATGCCTGCTAAACTTGTATTATCTGAGCATTTTCTTTGTAAAACTGGATTTTCTAAGACTTTCAGGTGTTCGGGTCTATTTTGGATTAAACGTGCTGAATTGCTGCATTTTCGGATGGAATCTGGCTTAATGAAGAAACGAAGAGTCGATCTGGGATTAGATCGATGAAAAATGAAGATTTGAAGTCAAGACGACTTCAGACCGATCGGTTCTACCTTTGGACCGATCGGTTTGAATTACCGAAGTAACAGAGACTTTGGACCGATCGGTCCGTCTATGGATCGATCGGTCCATAAGCTGTTCGGAGAAAGAGACCGATCGGTCTGTCCATGGACCGATCGGTCCGAATGCCTGCGAAGATTTTAGCAATTTTCCTGTTTTTACACATCAAGTCCTCAACTTATCATTTTTCCTATTTTCCTATTTTTTATTTTTAAAAACTGTAAAAGCCTTGTGGCTTAGGTTTTATTTTCTCAATCTTTTTCTTGCAAACTTTTGAGAGCTTTACTGGGAGATTGAATCCTGAACCTGTATTTGG
>OVBE01009436.1:268-16034 GCA_900406425.1 Iberis pinnata | reverse complement strand
AACCTCTACTACCCTAGCTAACTCGTTTCCCACATCTATTCACAAAGAAGGGGAAACTAATCTCTGCAACCCCCTCGGTCCGATCACCTGCAATACTCACCTCTCGGTGTTGTAGGGCCTAACGGCGGGCCTCCATCTCTCTCGGCTAAGAGTGCAATCAGCATTAAGCTGAGAAGGTACAAAAGGGATCTAACAACCAAACAACTTAGGTACCTAAGCAAACTCAAAACATCAACCCTTGTCTACCCCCATCCTCAGGAACTTGGATGACTACTCACTACTCATGGGAGTAGAAGCAGATGAAACAGGAAACGAAACTACAAACCTAAACATGAAGATCTATGAAGAACAGTAAGAACACAAACTCATAAATAAAGAACATAAACGAAAAAGTAAACTTAAAACAGAAGCTTAAAACTTAAAACAAAAATCAAGATGCAAAAAATAAAGAACAACCTAAAGCTAAGCAAGGAAATAAAGGAAAAACAGTAGATTAACTTTAAACTTAAAAGAAATCTGGTTTTTACACCAAGAACATGAAAAACAACAAAGGAAAGTAAAACCTAAGACTAAAACCTAAAAAGGAAAGAAAAACTAAGCTTTTTGCAAATGGAGCCGAATTAGGACTTTTATAGTGTTCAGAGAAAAGCCCTAATTCGCACTACATACAAAATGGTAATCATTGTCTTGGATCTTGGGCCTGGCTTCAGGTGGTATCCGGATTCGAGTTGGTCGGGTCGGAGTGTGTTTGCCTTCGGGTGGTTGAGTGCATAATCGATCTGGACTAAAGGGTGCTTGCTTGGGATCGTTCCAGCTTCGTTGCATCCAATCTTTGTCTAAGGTTGGGATCGATCCCGGCGTTGAGTACCTGAGATTGATCTCAACACAAGTGGGATCGATCTCATAAGTTGCTTTCTTAGTCTTGTTTCGTCTTTGTGCACTTCCTTGGCTTCGTTTGAGACTTCACCAGAAACGTTGAAAACATGACTGCGGGATCGATCTCGTTTCGTTGCAGAGCTGCCTGAGATTGATCTGGGTTTGTTGCAGAACTGCCTGAGATCGATCTAGGCTCGTTGCAGGATCGATCTGGAGTGAGTTGAGATCGATCTGCATTGAGTTGAGATCGATCCCGAGGGTGCTGAGTGGGATCGATCTCGTTTCATTGCTGGACTGCCTGGGATCGATCCTGCATTAGTTGGGATCGATCCTGCAGATTCTCAGACGTAAGTTCAGTCCATTTCACAGTTGAGTGTTTCGTCCATTCCAATGTCAAGTGCTGTTTTTCTGAAATTTCTCAAATCCTTCCCAAAAATACCTGAAAGTCCTGAAAACCCTCCAAAATGCGTGCATATGCAAATTCTAATGCGAAAATCCTAAAAACACTAAAGTTAGTGAAATCAACCATAAATGTGACGTATGCACGCTTTTAGACCTCAGAATCGATGCTAATTGATAAGTAAAAACCGTGAAAATTCAGAGTCATCAAATAGATATGGGAAAAAAGTTAGCTAGAGTAATAGAGGTTAATGCCTGCTAGGTAGTCGCCGTCTATGACGACATTTGATTCTGTGATTGCTTTGCTTGAGATTGGTTGCCAAGGAATTGGAATTGATTGTTTAGAGAGCTACTGTCTAGGGGTCAGCTCATTGTTTCAGGTACGTTAGGTACTTAGGTAGCCCAGGATGGATTCCCAAGTCAATTACCCTTTGTCCTCAGGAACGACTTTACATTTTTTGCATTTTTACCCTTTCTTGATTTTACTCTGTTTTGCATCCAAAAGTGTTTTAAGCCTCTCTCTATTTTATGTCTTTTTACATTCATTGCACTTAGGACCATTTAGCAACCAAACCCCCTTTTAACATTTAGCTTGACTTTAAAGCATTCAATGCATCCACATTTCTTAGTACGCTCCCATTATGGATTGACAAAACTCATCATCATCATCATCTATACTACAACGATGGGTTGATTGATAACCCAGGACCTCAAAATCTCTATTATCAAAATGACACTCTGTTTTTGAAGAGAAATTTTTGAAAAATTTTCAAGTTTGTATGGGTTTTTCAATGCTAATAGATGTTGTATGAGTGCATTGCAAAGTGGAGACAAAGGAACAAACAAGGAAATTTCATTAAATAGAAGGGTCCTCTGAATCCTCCCCCAAACCTGAATTACACCGTCTCTATGTAATCCAAATTTTGGATTGGACTCAAGGATGGACATGATAGAGAAAAAGCATAAAGACAATTTAAGCATAGTGAGCAGACAGAGGCAACAAGCAGACATAGCAAACAGAAATCGTAAAGCAACAGGTGGATTATACAATGAAGGAGGGGATTAGGATGGACCTCAGTTACCCTAGTCATCTAGGTAGAGGTTGGAGAAGGAGTTCACGGCTGATCCCATGGGGATCATTTATGAGATGATCACCCTTAAATCATAGATGCCATGACGGAACTCGAGATTTTCGTCTATATCAAAGGTGATCCACTTGCGGTCGAGAAATAAGACAATCCCTTGCTTATGGAAGTTCAGCTGGAAGAGATAGCAAAATTGGGAGTTCAGTCTCCCAATTATGAACCGTGTTTCTACCAAGTAATCCATGTTCATCAGCTTGGATGGGTAAGTGCGTCCCCTAGGTCTTATTCGAAGTCTTTTGAAAATCAGCGTTATCCACCCTCTGATGCTTAGCTCTGGTCGCATCCGTCCTCCCGTTCCTCATTCGGGGTCCTTGTATTTCAGCAATTGTTCCAAGAATAGCTTGAGAGGGTAGGGTATTAGTCGATCTAGGTGGGGAATTAGGTTCTGGTTGTGCAAGCAGTTGCGGATTCGATGGGCGACTCCCAAGCGGAGATACTTTATTTCTTGAATGATTACCATGTTGGTGTCCTTCCTAGCGTAGAACGAACGAGCTAGAATCTGTTGCACATATCTGACTGCTGGGTGGCGGATGCTAGAGCTTTTAGTCTCTCCCTGTCGAAAATCGTCATCTACTAACTCAGCCCAAACAAACTCTACTTCCTCTTGAGCATCTTCGAAATCATTTGGTAGATACTTCATACACATAAAACCGTAGATGCCCCATAGATCCCCGAAAGTTACTCTCTTGGTTTCCCCATCCAAGGTTTTGAAAGTTATGAAACCTCCAATAGTGTCATCAACGGCATGCATCATCTTCAAAACAGTAGGTGACCTCTAGGGATGCTAGGAACATGCAAGTCTCCTCCCTGTATGCTTCGTGATTATGGGTGACCATGGTTGATATCATCATCATCCCCAATATGTCCTGGACCTCTTTCCGGATATCAAGAGTTCTCAGAGTCTCGATATCGGGAAACGTTGACCACGTGAAGTCCATTTGTATCAATCTCCCATAGATTTCTTCAACCGATGGTCTCTCTTGACGGCTGAGCATACCATTGTGCGACATTGTGTTCCTGAAAGGTCAACATAGAAGCAAAAGGATGTGAGTTTTGTTCAAGCACTTAAGGTTAAGGAGTTCAACAAGAGCTAAATATGAATTCTCAAAAATAGATTAGGTGCACAAGTTGTTTAAACAATCAACAAGTTAATTTCATGGTTTAGTCACTTCTTCTTCACCCTTAGTTCAACCAATTTTTACAAACTAAAAATGGTTCAACGAAAACGTTTTGTTGTTATGGTAGAACGAAACCGATTTTGTTTGCAAAAATAAAGTTGAAACCGATAAGAGAGTTTAAAATATAAAGTTCGAAAAAGGTGAAGAGTAAAACCGATTTTTGCAAGTGCTTAGAGCTTGTTGAGAAATCCTTTTGAGAGCAATGCTACTTAGTGAAATGCCTTAGAGAAACCAATGTTTTGGGGAGAGTAGTTGTGAAGTAGATGAGTTAATGAGTGAGAGATACTCCCTTAATATAGAGGTGTGGAGCGATTTTTGGGAGAGGTAGTGGTGAGTGGAAGGTTGTGGTGGAGGAGTAAAGATGGTGCATGTGGAGGAAGGTTAAGGAGGGAACATTGGGGTGTGGGTTATGTAAGGGAATCTTGGAAAGCTTGAGTAGACATTTCCTTTGGTAGTGGTTGTGTAAGAGAGGTGATGGAGGTGATCTTTTGTCCTTGGGGTAAAGAAGGTTAGTGGGCAAGTGGAGATTTTCCTTCGTCTTTGAGTGACATGAGCCTTGCTCGAATTCAACCAATATTCCTAACGGTTCGAATGTACTTTGCTTGGTTCGATCCTGACTTCATAGAACAATTTGATGATGGTTTGAGTGCTTGGATCGATCATGGTCACCTCTTGGACCGATCCCGTTCTTTCCGTGTCTCGAGCATTTTGATGAGTGTGGATTGATCCCTAGTGTTGAGCATTGGATCGATCCCGACATTGTTTTGGATTGATCATGACCATGCTTTAGATCGATCATGCTATTGAGGATTGGATCGATCATGATTAATCTAAGGTTGAAAGTGGATCGATCCCTAGCAAGCGTGGATCGATCCCGGCATTGAAAACGCATCGGTTCAGAAAAACTCTCATTGATCAATGTGTTGAAAGCGCACCTTGTTCCCATTCCTCTTCTCCTTGCAAAATTCCCGAAACTCAGTCCGCAAGTGCCTAAAACACCAAAACCAATAGAAAACAAAATTGCATTAAGCCAAGTACTGAAATTTAAAAGGCATTGAAATTAAAATATATACAGAGATAGACATGGGACTTCCTCCCAAGTGAGCTTGTTTTAAGTCACTAAGCTTGACTTCCTGTTTTTAGGATTAATGACACTGAGAAGATTCTCCGAAGAGAACCGAGGTCTTTTCTGAGAAAGCTCATTTATCATAGACGTTCTTATCAACCTTGGAGTTCAGCTTGGGTTTTTCATCTACTTCGACAGCAAGTATGAAGTCTTCCTCATAAAGTATTTCTTTGATCATGAAACTCTTGGAACACAGTGGATCCACATTCTCCAAATAATACTTGAACCTTTTGTTAAGTAAGAACACTTGGTCTCCATTCTTGATTTCCAAGGTTCTGGCATCATGCTCCAAGTATTTTTCAGAGATTGGAATGTTCGAAGGTGACTTCTGAGGTGGCACACGTTCAGGTTGGAGTTTGAACTCAGGATTTCCTTTTCCTGGATCCTTCAGGTTGTTTTCCGCTCTTGACATTACCAATGTCCTGATTTCCTTTAACTCCTCTGAAACTCTTTTGTCTGGTTCTTTAACAGGCTTTAAGACTGCATTGTGCATTCTAGACTTTGTTGGTTCTTTTCCCAATCCATCTTCAATTGATTCAACTGCTTTACTGCTTGAGTACCCATTCTTTGTATTGTCTTCATTCAGTTCCTTCACAGAGAGTAGCTGACTTTGGGCAGAGGTCCTTAGCTTTAGTCTTGATGTTGAAAATCATTTTTGGTCATCTCCCTATGTTCAGCTTAATGTGACCTTTCTTGATGTTGATTACAGCTCCAACCGTTGCTAGGAACGGTCTTCCGAAGATCAATGGATCCTTAGGCTCTTTGTCCATCTTCAATACCATAAAGTCTGTGAGTATTGTTACATCCTTGATCTTGATAGGTAACCTTTCTAAGATACCAACAGGATGCATAACCGATATGTCCGCCATCAAGAAATTTATGTTTGAAGTCTTAAACTCTTCCAATCCTAGCTTCTCGGCAGTGGACATAGGCATAAGGTTGACGGAAGCTCCCAGGTCACAAAGGCACTCATCAAAAGTTAAGGTTCCTAGTGAGCAAGGTAATGTGAACGAACCAGGGTCTTCTTGCTTTGTTGTTATCAAGGAATTGCATTCTTCAGGTCATTCCAGTACTTTTCGAGTTACCTCTTCCTTCACGGGTTTCGTAAAAACCTCAGGGTATTTTGCCATGATTCCCTTCTTGAATATTGAAGAAAAAGGCAACCTGGAAACATATGGTGGTGGAATGAAGGGTGCAACCTTCTGTTGTGTTACAGATGGTTGTTCATCATGAGGTGCTTTGATGATCACTTCTGGTGGAGGTTGCAATGGCTTATGTGAATCGGTTATTGCAGGTTCATCTTCGTTAGCCTTTTTTAAACACGACCCCCCAACTAGAACCACACTGTCCTTAGTGGAAATAAGAGGGTAAGTTGGAGTAGGAATAGAAGTCGGTTGTTGGAGATAGATGGCATTGATGTTGGCGTAATCTTTTAGGTTCTACACAGATTTTCCCGGTAGATGAACATTCGCAGAAGTTGAAGTTGATGCGGTTTTTCCTTCAAGAATGGTGACCCTGGAGTTGAGGGTTTCAATCTTGGAGTAGATTGCATCGAAGGATGTATCCATCTTGCGATGGAGTTCACCAAAATTCTTTGATGTCTCCAGTGCATAATTGGCTTGACCTTGAAGAAGTTGTTGTAACATAGCTTCAATGTTGAAGGGTTGAGCAGGAGGTTGGTTAGATGAGAAACCAGGAGGTGCACTAGTAAGTTGATGTTGTTGTGGTTGTGGTTGTTGAAAACCATTTTTTGTTGCTGCTTTGGGAAGTAACCTCTGTTCTGGTTGTAGTTGTTGAAGGGTTGAGAGTTCTTCTGTGGTTAAGGTGGGTACACTTGGTCTTGTGGGTTAGCAACATTGTTGCTTCTGTAAGAAAGATCGGGGTTGTTAGAGTAGTTGAAGTATCCCTTGTTGTAACCCCTTGGTTATGTACATAGCACATTTCTTCTTGCTGTTGAGCTTCGGCAGCTTGCATCTGAAGTTGTTCTTCATCAAAGATGAAGTGAACTTGATGTTGTTGACCCAGGAGTAACCTATCCAACTTCTCATTCAGTGCCTTGATCTCCTTCTTAGTGCTATCATCAGAAGTATAACTACCGCAAGGTGTTCGGTCGTATTTCTCATTGTAAATCCCATCAGACTGGGCAAGGTTCTCTACCAACTCCCATCTGTTATCTACACTTTTGTTGAGGAAGTTCCCATTGCTTGCAGTATCGAGCAACATTATGATCTTAACCAAGGCTCCTTTGTAAAAGGTGCTGAGTAGGGAAGCTTTGCTGAAATCGTGATGGGGGCATTGCATTGTGTAGTTCTTGAAGCGCTCCCATGCTTCATAGAAGGTTTCAGCATTCTTCTGTGCAAACCTTGAAATGTCATTCCGCAAGCGTGCTGTTCTTGAAGTTGAGAAGACCTTTGCAAGGAATGCCTTCTTGCAAGCATCTCATGTAGTGATGGAGTTCTGTGGGAGTGACTTCTCCCATTGGTGTGCTTTCTCCCCCAAAGAGAAAGGGAAGAGGCGTAGCTTGAAAGCATCTTCATTCACACCATTTATATTTGTGAGGTTGCAGAACCTATCGACCTCGTCGAGGTGATCAACTGGATCTTCCATAGGTAGTCCATGGAACTTGTTGCTCTGCACCATTGCAATGAGACGATGCTTGATCTCAAAGTTGTTGTTCTGAACTGCACTTATGGTGTTCTGGTTGTCTCTGTCAGCGTTTTCTGCCATTTGTAAGTTCAGCCGTCTCAAGTGTTCCGCACGTTCATGTTCACGTCTTGCCCGAGAGTGTTCCCGTTCAAGAGCTCTTATGTCGTCAACGAGGGGAATCAAGTCAGTTGGTCATCTGCTTCTTAGGTTCATACACTGCTAAGCATGTACCTGAAAACAAAGCAAACAAAGGTAGACAAGTAAGTAAAGAAGTAAAAGAAGCTTGATCTGATAAGATCCAAAATCCAGAATGTAGTAAACAATTCCCAAATGGCAACGGCGCCAAATTGATAGTAGGATTTTTTGTCCTAAATGGTATCAATTACCCATCATTGTAGTATAGATGGGTTATCAATCCAAATGGGAGTGCACAAACAATCTGGAATGCAATGGATGCTTCAAAGTCAAGCTAAGCATTAAAAAGGGTGTTTTTGCTAAAAGGTCCTAAGTGCAGTGAACATGCTGGAAGTAAGGTGCACAAACATAAAGAAGAAGCATAAAAGACTAAGATGCAAAAACAGAGAAAAATCAAAGAGAGTGAAAGATATAAAAAAAAAAGTGCAAAGCAGTTGCTGAGGACAAGGGTAATGGACTAAGGATATATCCTAAACTACCTAAGTACCTAACATACCTCATACAATGAGGTAACCCCTAGACAGTAGAAAAATAAGCAACCAATTCCAATCCCTTGGCAATCAATTTCAAGCAAGGCAATCACAGACTTAACTCTCGTTATAGACAGTAACTACTAAGATGGCATGAACAACAATCTACTATAGTCAATAAGTTTCCCAAACAACTAATCCCTTAAAAGGGGAAACGAATCTCTGAAATCACCTAGTTCCGGACATCTTCAATGAATCACCGTCAGGTGTTGAAGAGCCTAAAGGCGGGTTTTCAGTCCTTCCCAAGATGAAATACATATCAGCATTACGAGCAGGTGAAACAGAAGGGATTTAAAGACTTAAGTACTAAGGTGGAATCAGGAAATCAACCCTAGTCTACCCCATCCTCAGGAACTTGATGGACTACTCACTACTCATGGAAACAAAACCAGAGAAAACATAAATCATGACTTCAAAGCTAAACATGCCTATCTAAGGTTTAAACAGATGAAGAACAGCAAGAACACAAACCCAGAAACTAAGAACAACAATGAAACAATAGTACAGAGATGAAGAACAAACTGAAAACAGGAGATTAAAAGCTTAAAACATAAATCAACAAGCACCAGCTAAACAGAAACCTAAAGCTAAGTAAGAAAGTAAAGGAAAAAACAGTACATTAACTTAAAATTAAAAAAAAAAATCTGGTTTTTACACCAAGAACATGAAGAACAACAAAGAAAATGAAACCTAAGACTAAAACCTAAAAAGGAAAGAAAAACTAAGCTTATGCAAAAGGAGGCGAGTTAGGGCTTTTATAGTGTGCAGAGGAAAGCCCTAAATCGCACTAAAGACAAAAGCTAATCATTGTCTTGGATCTTGGTTCAGGTGCTATCCGGAATTGAGTTGGTCGGGTTGGAGCTTGCGCTGGTGCGTGATCGATCTAAAGTGTTGAGAGCTTGGACAAGAGAATCAAGATCGATCCAAGTTGAGACGCGTTTGAGAGTGGGAACAATCTTGAAGTTAAGTACTTGAGATCGATCTAGGCAAGGTGTTGGGATCGATCCATGTGTTGAAGAAGAGATCAATCTAGGTGAGTGTGGGATCGATCTGGAGTGTTGCTGGGACAAGGTGAGATCGATCTGGACCGATCCAGAAGTGAGCTGGGATCGATCCAGAATTTGTAGTTGGGATCGATCCAGAAGCTGCTTGGGATCGATCCAGGAGTGATGCAGGATCGATCCAGATAGGTGCAGGAGAGAGCTAAGATCGATCCAAGTAAGTGTTGCAGTCGATCCATATTAGTGCCAGTCTATTCCACGCTAAGTGCTGCTCCATTACATGTTAAGTGCTGGTTTTCTGAAATCTCACAAATCCTTCCCAAAAACTCCTGAAAGTCCTGAAAAATCTCCAAAATGCGTGCATATGCAAATTATAATGCAAAAGTCCTAAAAATCACAAACTTACTAAATTCAACTATAAATGTGATGTATGCACGCCTAAAGACCTCAGAATTGATGCTAACTGATATGTAAAATCCATGAAAATTCAGAGTCATCAGTTCCACGAACCACTTTTTTGTTTTCCGGCGAAGAATGTTTGATTCCCTGCTGGAGAATTTTGCCTTGGGGCGACTGGTTGGTTCGGCGGGTTTTTCTCCCGACTCCTTTTCCGCATTTCAATTAAGTTTTCCTCTATTCGTGCAAACATCTTCCCTCTATGTAAGGCATCATCTATGGTTGTCGGCGGGTTCAGTATCAAATCCTTTCGGAATTCTAATTTGCCGCATACCGCATTTTTTAGGGCAGAGATGGCAGCGTTATCGGATACTACCACCCGAGATATTACTTCTTATAACCGGTCGATAAAAAATCCGAGGGGTTCATTTGGCCCATGGGTCATACTCCACATGACGGTATCTGAGATATCTCTCTCTATGTATATTGAGTAATGCTTCAGGAACATTAAGCTCATTTGGTTTAAACTGTGGATCAATCCTTCAGGTAGCCGCGAGAACTAGGTGAGCGATGGTCGTTGGAGGTGTTCACTGAAGAGTTGACAATACCATGCATACTTTTCGTGTTCATTGAATTATGCTCGACCAACCGCAATACGGAAAGCTGTCATGTACGCGCTGGGATCTGTCTTTCCTTCTTAAAAAGAGATTTTGATTTTNGTCTGTGGAGCGTCTCCTCCATCGGTTGGTCTAGCTCGGGAGCCGAACTGATCGCCTGGTGAACATTGGAATTCATTTGTCTGACGGCTTCCAAGAGGGGGTTTTTATCTCTTGGATCTCCCGGACCGAGTGCTGAGATCGCATGTTCTGCCGGAGGGGGAGAATGCGATCGGCATCCTCGTATTCGTCGGAGTTTCCATCCAAATCTTCAGACTGGTGGACGTGATCCCTTTTGTCGCCTAAGACCTCGACGCGCTCTTCGTGATCTCGCTGTTCGGGATCATCCTGGGATTGATTTCTTTTTGGATTGGGGTGCTCCTCTTGGAGGTCGTCATTTGGAGGGTTTGTTGTGGCGTCGGAGGGGCGTTCATGCGTCTTGACCGAATTTGGGGTTGGAGTGAACGTCAACCTCCTAGAATGCTCCCTGGAGATGGGGTATTGCTGGGAGGAAGTCTTGAGCGGTCGCCGACGCGATGAAGCCACCTATTGAGACATTTGGTGATTGCCTTGGTTTGGTTGGTGGATTCCTTCGCCATTTTGTCAAGTCGGTCGAGCAGGGATTGATTTACAGCATCTTGCATTTCCAGCCTCTCTGACATGGATTTCACGGACTAGCGGAGTGCTTGGATTGTGCTGGTGTATCCTTCTAGTTGCGGCGGCATGTTGTCGGCCATGATAGTGTTAGATATGGTTGTGGTTTTTCCTTTTGCGTTAGAAAATCTTTAAACTCCCCACAGTCAGCGCTAATTTTTGGACGTTGAAATCCACAAACTAATTTGTTAACTCAATTACAATAAGGAGTTTGATGATTTTTCGTTTTAATAAACAGAAAACACACAACTTAATAAGAGAGAATTTTATCGATTAAATATCTAGAATGCTCTTAGAATTTGTAATACAAGGGATTATATGAATAATGTTAGAAAAAATGGCCAAAAGATCATGCTCCTTATGTTCTTCTCTCTGCTTATACCTCTCATGTCTTTGGACCCAACTGAATATGTTATAATCTTCACGTTGTGATCTCGCCTCTCTGTTCCTGCTATCTCGGTGTATCCCTAAAAATTTGGAACCACTTTGACTTGGTCTTCCCTCGTTCGGCATGCGTCCATATCGATATGGGTCTAACTACGTGATGGGTACTACGTTGCCCTCTCGTTGTACTCATATGTGAAGACTCTCAACAAATCTTCCTGGAACTTATACATGCTCAGCCACATAAAGCTACGCTACCAGCTCAGACAAAATCCTACTGAGGGAGTTTCGACACCAACATAAACCCAAAAATATAAATCCTAAACCTTAGAATATGAATCCTAAACCTCAAAATATAAACCTTAAATCACAAAATATAAATCTTAAACCCCAAATATAATGACTACCAAAAATAATAGTCTAACTCCTATATACACAAACTCTAAACCCCAAAATACAAACCCTAAACCCCAAAATACAAACCCTATATTCCAAAATATAAACCATAACCCCCAAAATATAAAACCTAGACCCCACAATATCAATCCTAAACACCAAAATATAAACCCTAAATCTTAAAATATAAACCCCAAACCTTAAAATATAAATCATAAACCTTACAATATAAACACTAGACCCCAAAATATAAATTCTAGACCCCAAAATATAAATCATAAACCCTAAAATATAAATCATAAATCTTAAAATATAAATTCTAAATTTCAAAATATAAACCTTAAACCCCCCCCCAAAAAAAAAAAAATATATATATATTAATCCTATACCCCAAAATATAAACCCAAGACACCAAAATATAAATTCTAAATCCATAATATAAACCATAAATTCCAAAATATAAACCTTAAACTCTAAAATATAAACTCTAAACTCCATAATATAAACCCTAAACTGCAAAATATAAACTCTAAACAACAAAATATAAACCCTAAACCCTAAAATATAAATCCTAAACCATAAATCTTGACTCTAAAACTAAATAAGACTATAAGAAAAGGTAAGATTATGCACAAAAAAGATTGCAAAACTTGTAAAAGAAATGACAAAGATTATTGAAAAATAAAATAAAAACTTGAATGATCTATAAAGAAGAAAAGAAAAAATGGTAAAATGGCATTTTAGAAAAATGGTATAGTATATCTAAGGTATATGTGTAAGAATATTTATATTCTATGTGTCTTATGTATCTTATGGTTTAAATATAAAGATTAACCTTATATGAAAGATAATGATTCTAATATAAAATACGACACCGTGATGGACTGGTTTCTGTTAATAACATTAGAATTTGGGTGTATTGATAACCCTCCTTATTACCTTATTAAAATATTAAAGTTAGTCTCTCTTTCATTAATGTATATATATATATATATATATATATATATATAGTATATCGTATGGTGGTTTCTTTTTTTTTTCCTCATGGTATGGTAGTTTCTTTTTGTGAAATGATGCACCATTTCATTTAATATAAAAAAGAGTGTGAGAAATGTAAAAGAAGTTTTACAGAAAAGTTTAAGAAAGAAACAGAGAGGTTTTGATTTCTTATCCATCAAAAGAAAATCAGCAAGGATTAAAGGTGAAAGTAAGGAAAACATCAATCGGAGTATTGAATCCATATCTAGATCAAAGCATGGATTAAGGTTAGTTTCTCTCTAGAATTTGATGTGTATAATTAATTCAAATATAGATGATTTTGATATTAGATTTGATAATAGAAATCAGAAAAGTGGTTTACAATTAATAGCAGAGCAATCTAGATTTGTTTAATTCACTGTAAAAGTTGCATAATGATTTATGAGAAAATTTGAGTCATCCATTAATGAAATATGAGGCATCGATCATTAAGGTTAAGTCATAGTGAAATAATTATGGTTTTGAAGTTATAGTTACAGATCGACGTATCTGGAAAAGTCATAAAGTTGGGAGGATTCTTTTTTATAAATCATCCTTCTTTTTTTTCTTTGAATCGTTAATGTCATTTCGGTCTATCATTGATCCTCTTGGATCATTGATTTGTTTATGTCCGATTGTAAAATAGAAAGTCAACCTTCGTTCTTTTTGCAAAATCATTATCATTTGTTTTGATAAAATGTTCGTATCATGATTTTGATTTGATGGCGATGCCATTAATGCATAAAGGTTATTGTTTTGTATTAATGAAATCCATCATGGGTTTTGATTTTTGAAGATTACGTCGTTTTGTTTTTGCAATTAATCGGTTGAATTTTTTTAGATTACGTAATATGTTGGAAATTTTGTTGCACTTTTATGATTTTTTGTGCAATAAAATTATATTTTCATATTACGTGATTTGAAAAGTTTAATGTTGACTTTTATAGTATTTTAATTATGTTTGACTGATTAAAGGTATATGGCTTCCGTTGCATATTATTTTGATATAAAAATATATGTTATGAAATAATAACATAAAAAATAAAAATAATTATTCATTTATTAAAGTTCAATGTTTATTTTGTATGTGACATGTTAGTCACCAAAGTGGTCTTGTCATATTACATATAAACATTAAAAAGTATAAAGTTTTATAATTGATCATGATTAAAGGATGCTATAATGACATTAAAGTAAAGATTGATCAATTATTTTTTATTAATTATATTCTAGGAGATCACCCAAAGGTGGATCATTGAACATAATTAGTAATATGTAAAGGATTAATCTTTTCTCACTATAGTTGATAGTATGTATACCCAAAGATAGCATATTTATTTGACTTAAATTTGATTCGATTAATTATTAAAGTATATATAAAAAATAATCATCAATGAAAGTGATTGTGTTTAAGTATTTTCCAAAGGTTGCTTAAACACATGCTATAAAATTTAATATCTAGTATATGAATCTGTATAAAAGTTTCAAAGCACTAATAGGTTAAGCATGTATAAATGTGCAGCTTCATCAAATATGTATGCATCCGCTAACTTTGTTGTGAAGTTCAATGGGATCAATTATGTTGAGTGGTCCGAACATATCCGGTTTACGCTGGGTATAATGGGATTGGACCTTGCAATTCTAACCGATGAGGTACCCTTAGCCATTACGGAAGATAGCTCCAAAACTGAAAAGTCTCGCTATGAGACTTGGGAGCGGTCTAACAGGCTGAGCTTGAACTTAATGAGGTTGACGATGGCGGAAATTGTTAAGCCATATATGCCTAAGACAGAGAAAGCAAGGGAATTCATAGAGAAAATTAAGGAATGTTCATAGTCGGATTTGGTGGACAAGTCAATTGAAGGAAGCTTTATGAGTGAGCTGACTACGAAAAAGTTTGACTGGTCTCACACTACAAGAAAAAGTCTCATTGATAGCACACGATTAACGCTATAATAGGCCTTTCATAGCATTTCCATAAATGCTATGACTGGACCAGCTATCGTAGGTCGGTTACTTATTATAGCGTTAACGAAAACTGCTATCGTATAATACACTACAATAGCGTTTCATTGTATTGCTATATTATATTTAATTTATTGATAGCGTTTTAGTTTGGTTTCTATCAAATGTTCTTTTCTACGATAGCATTTATATTTTCTGTTATAATAAATCATTGTCGACAATAGCATTTATATTTTCTGTTATAATATATCGTTGTCAACAATAGCGTTAATATTATTAGCTATGATATATTATCATCTATTATCGCAGAATTTTATAAACGCTATAATATACTGTAAGGAAAGATAGCGTTTGGATTTATGCTATAGTAGTATTAGTATAATGATAGCTTTGTATAATGTGCTATAAACACGTTTTTCTATATTCATTGTTGTTGNTGTTGTTTTATGCGATAGAATTGTTTCTTATGACACATTTATTCTGTTATTATTGTCCATTTTATCTCTGATTAGTGAATTCCAGAAAACTAAACATGAACTTCAATTCCATTAACCACCAAATGAAATCTTGGTTTATGAAGAGAACCAACATCATTAAAGTACTGCATAAGAGAACCAATACATACTGAACCAAACATTGAATATATAAGTCTTTAACTCATACCATAATCAGGGGGACAATTTTATCCTTAGGCCAAGCAACAAAAGATCCTAGTGCATCTACCAAAACCTCCATCTCATCATTTGGTTTCCAAACTTCTGCATCGTTCTCCTTCACCACATCAATCCACACTCTTACTCCATCAGGTCCGAGTGGAACGGAGTGAACCTTTTCGTTTGGATCATCAGTTACCCAACGTCCTTCAGCAACAACAGTCGATCCATTGATGTCAATGATGTTACACTTCTGGTTTACCTTCCAAGCGTCAGCTTCAATGCGATGTCCAAATATGCATAAATAATTATTACACATGAGTTATTATCAACAAACAAAAACTGATACCACTGAAGGAAATCAAAACCAGCAAATGTCAATAAGCAATCAGTTGAACACATTAACACATAAACCTCAAAGACAAATCTATAAACATAACATACACAATGTACCTTTGATCTTCGAGGTTCTGATTGGTCTGTTGGTTTTACTTTCTTCACAATGGGTTTCTTCGATTTCATTGGACATTTAGTAGGAGTACAATTGGA
>OVBE01009435.1:224-16035 GCA_900406425.1 Iberis pinnata | reverse complement strand
TATAGGTTGAAAGGGTTAATTTATAGTATCAGTTTAGGATCTAGTGTTAAGGTTTACAATTTTGAAATTAAACAATTGAATTGTGAAAACTAATTAAACAACTAAATAAACAGTCAAAACTTGTAGCATATGTACATTTAAATGGATATATATAGAGTATATATATTAGATGAGTATTTAGAAATATTGGTTATAGGTTGAAAGGGTTAATTTATAGTATCAGTTTAGGGTCTAGTGTATAAGGTTTACGATTTTGAAATTAAACAACTGAAATGTGAAAACTAATTAAACAACTAAATAAACTATCAAAAGTTGTAGCATATGTACATTTAAATGGATATATATAAATATATATAGAGTATATATATTAGATGAGTTTTTAGAAATATTGGTTATACGTTGAAAGGGATAATTTATAATATCAGCTTAGGGTCTAGTGTTAAAGTTTACGATTTTTGCATTAAACAACTGAAATGTGATAGATAATTAAGCAACTAAATAAACTGTCAAAAGTTGTGACCACTTCTTTGTACATCACATTGCCTATGTACTTTATTCGACCGACTACGTGCACTGCATTGTCAAGATAAGACCATCAGGATTTTCTGTTTTACTATTTCACATTTATATTCCATTTACTATTTACCAAATCTGACATAAGCACTAATCACTATGTGACCACGATTTCAGTAATGCAGGCATGTAACCACGATTTCAACCAAATCTAACATATACACTAATCAGGATTTTCTCTGTTTTTTCTATTTTCAACAAGAAAAAACTATCGGTTTCAGTAATGCAGACTTGTAACCACGATTTCAAGCATGAGAACTCCGAGTAATTTATACATATAGACTCGGTGACAGGCACAACACGCCTGATGGTGGTGAAATAAGAAAATACAATATCCACAAACGAACAGGTGTTCCAGAAGAACGAACTCGAGTGCTTCACCAGAAATTTCGATAGCTCGACGCAATCGTCTTCCTGCATAAGAGAGATGTCTACATTTACGGATGGTAGAAGGGTGCACTGGACGTGGTTTCCATTGTGGTTAGCAAGTATGAACTCCCTCACGATCCCGTAAGAGTATTCGGCCTGAAAGCATCGATTCACCTTCACCCTGAAGGTGTCCTCGCACGTACCATTGAAGAAATATGTGAGATCTCTAACTTTAAGAATAGCCATTTTCTATGAAGATGAAAGACTAAGGATGAGAGATTAAAATCTTCGAGATGAGAGATGAGAGATCAAAATCTTTGAGTGATTTGATTTTGTTTGAGTTTTTACAAAGAGATGGAAATAGAACCGACACGACTTTTAAATACATTTATTTGAGTTTCTTTAATTAAACTATAAAGAAACAAGCGACTTAATAGGTCTTATCATGTTCTCTTGTAGGTAATGATAATTGCAAGAGGTTTCGTGCATTTGTTAAATTTTATTAAATTTTCATTATATCTCTTCTCTTCTCAACTTTTTCTACATTAATTGCGAAAATTTAACATTACAATTTATACCATTAATTTTGTACTTGTTTTTCAATGAATGGTACGTTCAATAAATACAAACAGCATTATTACACTCGATTTAAACAAACTTTATTTTATCATTTGGCCAAATAATAAATGTAATCTCTCCATTTGGCTTCTATACCTCCGCATTACCATTCTTAATAAATTCAAAACAAACCTTGCTTGCATTTGGACCTATTGGTACAAAGTGGCACTTCTCATTTGGATCTGTTGAAGCTACTCTCCCTTCAGCTACCGTGCATCCAGAGTTGTTGCAATACAAAAGAATACACTTATCCTTTGCACTTATCTTGGAACTGGTGCTGTTGCGTGGACTCTACAATTGAAACAACAATAGATTAATCAAGTAAAAGATCAGTCATTAAAATAACTAGAATAGCAATAACATACCACTGATTTTGGATTATCTAGTTTCGTAGGGGTTCCTTCAGTGGATGTTGGGTTAAGGAGTTAAATCTTTAATAGTGGCCATGTAATTTTCTCGTGAAGAGCATCAGAGAGGAATACCATGGTAGGAGTTGTCTTCCAAAGAAAAGCTTTGGCGTCGTCAACTTTAACACTAACAGCATTTGGACCTATACGGATATTGTTGACCCTTTCCATTGCATTTGTTGAGCAAATGATACCTTCACCAACAACCTCCTCGTTTCCATTGGTGTAATCAAAGATTTTACATCTTTGAGTCTCATCTACACTAGTTTCTAGCAATGTTAAAGTGTAATAATCATGTACTTGAATAGTAAGAAAATTAGATAGAGAAACGTACATATATATAGTCTTCAGAACTTGTTCCCCTGTCCACAATAACTTTCTCAACAGACCATGAAATCTTCCATCCCATAGCTAGACCAATTGATGCTATGGACTCTGATATAGGCCTCCAGAGAGCAGTTTCAGGTGTGATTGAAGATGTCACAGTAATGGCTACTGCAGACAGAGCAATTTGTAGCCTACCAACTTTGTTGTAGGGATCAACAGAGCAAAATAAACCTTCCCCAATCACAACTTTGTAGTCAGTCGAATCCAGCACTTGTACTCTCACACCTTCTTTCAATTCAGAAACACCCTCAGATGTTTCAGTACCACCATTGGTTGTCTAAAACATGGCCACTGATTTATTTAACAAATCAGGAAGTTTATTTAAACTGATATGAAAATATAATTACCTTATTTCTTAATCCTTCATGTACAACCCCCGTCAAATTTTCAATCAGACATTGCAAATCAGCAATATATGATTCTATAGCTTGCAGAAATGATAGCTTAGTAGAACCGATCCCTCTGCCATACCCTCTTATTCTTCCATGTATCTCTTTTCCCAAAACCTTGCTCATTGTATCTTCCTTGAAGTTATCACATGATGAGAGTCCATCCAACTATCGATTGACTGTATTTGTTCCTAATATCAATATTTTACACACAAGATATAAGAATGATCATTTTTATATATAACAATGTAGTAACAAGTTTCATAACTACTTACAACAGTATAAGCAAATTGAGGCCTCAAAGCTCTACCATCCGCATGTGTGTGTCCGACAATCCAAATCTGACTCCTACTAATCTTCCTTGGATCTGGACTCTTCATTTTCTTTATAACAAAAAGATAAAATATTGAATAATCTTTTAAGTAGGATTGAATTGAAAATTCATTTTAATTACCATTTCATAAGCTAATCTAAGCATTCTTTTGCGACTTGTTGTGTGAGGAATCTGTTTTTTTTTTTCTCAGCTCTTTGTACTTCTTACTTGTTTCCTACAACAACAATACTTCATTAAATCTAAAAGACATATAAAGAAGACAATATGACCATTACAACAACATTAACAACCTTTAACGTGTGAGAGGTCTTGCTCCTAACCCATGAGTTCCATAGTTGAGAAGATGGGATGTTGCTGGGTTTTAAAGCCATTCTCTCAGCAACACTTTTGGCATTTCTTACTTGTTCCACCAGCCTTGACTTTTCATCCCTCAACAAACATCCCAACTGCTTCATAAGAACCTCTTTCTGGCACTCGTCTTTCATGTCAAACCTCCCCTGCATCAAATTTTGCTAAAATGAACACTTATCTTGGATCAAGATAAATTGCTTAAATGGTCAAACATACTTGGATCTCCTCCCACATGGTATCCTTAGACACTTGATCAAGTTGTCTGCAGTCAGGCAATGTAACTAGAACATGTTCTCTCACCAGAGGACCAAGAAAAGATGACAATGTAACATAACCAGGTCCAACATGTTCACCATACTCATTGAAAGACACTGATACCCTTTCATTATGATCTGTAGCCACTTTACGCATATTTGTTGGTTCTCTTTTTTTTCACTTCATTAATTGGAGTTTGATTTCCTTCGGTCCTCTCATTGTTAACCCCATGTTGATCCATTTTAACATGGCTATTACGTTCAGTACTCTGATAATTTTTTCATGGTCATTATGTTCAGTACTCTAAGTCTGATCATTTTCATTCTCAAGAGCTTGTGTCTCAGTAAATTCTATCTCATCGTCAAGTATTACCTTCTCACGTCCCTCATCAAAACCATCATCATTATCAACAAAACCATCATCATCTTAATTTTTTCATAGTCATTCTGTTCAGTACTATGATTCTGATCATCTTCAACTCGTCTTACATTCTCACCCTTAACATCTTCCACCGCTCTATCTAATTCTTCATGTTTAACTGCCTCATCGGAATTTGATAGATTAACAACCTCCTTATATTTTCTGGACCTCTTTTTTCTTGTTTAAATCTCATCATTGCTAGCATTTTTTACCCCATGTTGATCCAATTAACAGGTTCTTCTTCTTCGGTACTACTTCTTCTCTTAGTTCCTCTTGCAGCATTTTTACCCCATGTTGGTGCAGGTGTAGCCTCTAAGCCTTGGTTACATCTACTACGACGGGTCCTAGCAGAGCCTCCTCTCATCCTTACTTTCATTTCAGAACTGAGAATAAAAAATTAAAATTTAACTAAAAGTTATTTTTAGATAAATTCCACATCCAACAAATTCAAACAATCAGTATATATATAGATAATACCTCGAAATCAAAATAGTGATATCAAACAATCTGTATATAGCTAAATTCCACATTTGCAGTCTGACACTGCAAATTAACTAAATATGAGGAAGATACCTTCTTGATTAAACAATGGAGCTTCGAATCGGTGAGATAAACAATGTCCTGAAGTAACGCATACACTGAAAATCTTCTGAAAATAATGAAGAAAGAGAGAAATAACTAAGTCGATCGATTGAATTGATTATGTTGAAAAAGTTACCATAGCGTTTTTTGTATTATCTGCAATAGTGACTGCCGAAACTAAGAAAATTTACGCGCCTCAATATTTTGGTTTTTCTGGGAATGAAAAGAAAGCGTCCAAAAAAATGAAATGCTATAGGTAAAACCCGTATCCATATACAATAGCAGTTACACAAAAAACGCTATCCTAGGATTCTATTGATAGTCATATTTCTTGTAATGTATATGCCATGACTTGCATAGACATTTGTAGTAAACATCTATTTCTTATGAGTTTAAAATTTATGTTAGTATGTTTCTTTAGTGATCTTTTAACTAATTCAGTTGGTTGAAACATGTTAAAATTAGTTTGCGATTAAAATCAAACAATACAAAAATTTTGGAATTATATGAGCTTACACCATTTTTTCGATTCAAATTTCAAAATTTATGTTAGTGTCTCTTTCATATTTTTAAATTGCAGAAAATTATAAAAGTAGTTCACGCAGTCTAAAAATTGGTAATTTTGATGTTATTATAAAAATATAAAAGAATTATTTTAAAAAATGTCAGTTAAGTAGTTTTAAGTTATAACTCATCTTTACTATTAATTGGGTAGGATTAATTTAGAAAAACCTTTATTTTGTAGACATTAACATGAAATGCTATTGCTTTTGAACTAAACTCTCAACATTACTTTTAGAACACTTAAAAGTAATCATGCAATTAAAGTACTTTATGTAATTTAGTTATTTACATATGGAACAACTTTTATCTTCATATTTACTTGTTACTGTAGTCAACTAGTCATGTATTGTAAAAATAATTCAGCCTTTATCAAACAAAACTGGAACATAAGCAAACAAAATTCATTCGTAATCAAACAAAGCTCAGCCATAAAGTAACAGAACTCATCCGTAATCAAACAGAACTTAGCCGTCTGAAAATAGGACCAAGTCGTAGACATAAATTAGCCACCAAATAATATCTAAGTCGGTAAAGTGGACATACAAAAAATCCAGCTTTATGTAACTCAGCTTGAAATCATATATTTAAATTTATAAATCAGGCACTCAATAAATATAACTTAGCCGTTTTTATTATAAATCAATAATAAACAGTAACTTAGCCGTATTATATCAATAAATTTTTATAACAGAGGCAAATGATGTCTTACTACGCATCTATGATGGGATAATACGTTCCAGAGTTCAAACCCTATGCTTCTTACGCAGCTATTATGTTAGCTATTATGACATATTAGGCATCTATGACGGGACGATAAAGTTAGTCTTTCTCTCTGCCGCTGCCAAAGATGTCATAATACGCAGTTATAATGTGATTTACGAGGCGTGTAATGATGTCTTATTACGTTACCGAGGACATCAAAAAATTTAAGAGCAGGATATGAAAACTTGTGCCTCTTAGATTAATATTCAAAACTATTTCTCCCTCTCTATTTGCTCACAACTTCTCAATCTCTCTCTTAATGTCTCTCAGCCGTAACGTGTAAATGAGGCATTGATTAAAAATAACTTATCCGTTGTTTTATCATTAATTATTTTTATCTTATTTTTTAATTGATAATTTCAGTTAGAATTGATAATTCATTACATTAAGAAAACTCTAAATCTCTATAACGGCAAACTCTTCAAGTTATAACTACGATTATATCTCAGTTGTAAATTAATTAAAACTCAGTCGGACAGTAAAGAACCTATCTCAGACATACCTAAAGAAAAACAAGGCCTTTAACTTAGTCGTAACATTCGTTTATTACCCGACCGAATGTTGAATATTACTCAACCATTATATAAATTAGCCTTTAAAATATGGATGAGAACAAAAAAATCCGTTTATAAGGCGTGTTACGTTTTTTGTAATTCAAAGTAGTCTCCCTCTCTCTCTTTATTTATTTCTCTGGTTCTCTATAACTCAGACATTCGATTAAAAAAACTTAGTCGTATCGTTTATACATGTTTAAATGTAGCTGAATGATAAACAATAAATTAATTGTTTCACATATTAGCCGTATCACAAAAACATACAAATCTGTAAATTATTTTCACATTATGCCCACTCTTATTACTTTACGGAGGTAAAAAATTGAATACGCGGGAATACGCAAAATCGTGACTCTTTGATTTTTATATTAAAAAAGCATATAGGGAAGTTAATATTTGACTTTGAAGCGACGGTTCTCACTTTCCCTCTCTCTATTTATTTCTCGGTTTGGTCAGTTAATTTGTTCACCAATTCATGTTCCTCACAAAAAAGGACGCATGAAAACTTACTCTTTCGATTTTAATATTGCTCACAAACAGTATGCATTCAATCCGATTTCGATACTACTCACTCGTGACACAAAAATTATAAACACGAAGAAAACTCTGTCATAAAGTAAACATAACTTAGTCTTAAGTATCACTTAGTCGTAAACATAACTCAACCGTACAGAAAAATAACTAAGTCGAAAAATTAGAGACGAAATTAACCCAGCTCTCTGTAAAGAATAATCAACTTGATGTAACTTAGCCGTATCATATATTTTAAATTTAGAACTCAGACATCAATAAAAATAACTTATATGTATAGTTTATTATAAAACAATAATAATAACTCGGCGGAATGATAAAAATAACTTAGCCGTATAATATCGACTAATTGTTATAACCGAGGAAATGATGTCTTACTAGTACTACGCAGCTATGATGGGATAATACGTTTCGGAGGTCAAACTCTATGTCTGATTACGCAGTTATTATGTCATATTATATTATGTCAGAGTATTAGGCAGCTATGACGCGACAATTAAATCAGTTTCTCTCTCTCTCTCTCTCTGCCGCGAATAACGTGAGTTACGAGGCGTTTAATAATGCGGGAATACGAAAAATCATAACTCTTCTATTTATTATATTAAAAATTATGTGTAATTGATGCGACGATTATCTCTCTATTTATTTCTTGGTGTCTCGATTTATCTGCAAACAACTTCTCAATCTTTCTTAATCTCTCTCAGGTTTTTTGCTCTTCTCTTCCCCTTTCTCTCTGACGTTTTTGATATTCCTCTCAAATAGTAAGCATGCAATCTATCTCTTGCCATTTCGGTTTTGCTCACAAACAGTACATATGCAATTGGATTCTCTCCTGCTTATCCTATGCAACCACCAAATGGTAATTGTTACAACAGTTGGAAGTTCCTGAGCTCAATGGTGGTAGTGGGTGGGGAGTTGATGCCACATAGGGAAAACTAAAGTTGATCATCTGCTTGTGACTTTGCTTCAAGACAAGTCTCACAAGATTCTTTGAGTAAAATTTATCTTGAAATTGGAAACAACAATGAAGACGCTAGAGATGGTGCAACAATACGACAAGCAAGCTCAGGCGATTCACTTGTGAAGAAGCTTCGTGAATTGTCGATTCTTTTTTTTTAATCCTTTTGGGTGTACATAGCAGTTTGTTTATATAACATAAAGTCTTAAACATAACTTAGCTGTACATGAAAAAAAACTAAGTCGTAAAAGTAGATACGAAAAAAACACAACTTTCTGTAAAAGATTAATCAGCTTGATGTAACTCATCCATTTCATATATTTTAAATTTATCACTAAGGCATTCAATAACTTTGCATTTATATAAAGAGTAATCTTAAGACATAATGTTGTTTTCCTACGGCTCAGTTACTTCTTGCAGTAGTCATGTATTATAATAATAGCTTTGCATTTATATAAACATAACTCAGCTGTACTGGAAAAATATCTAAGTCATCAAAGTAAAAACACAAAAAATCCAGCTTCCTGTAAACAATAATCAGTTTGATACCCAGTTGTATCGTGTAATTTAAAATTTTATAACTCATGTATTCAATAAAAACAACTTAGCCGTATCGTTTATAACTATGTAAGACACCAATAATATATCAGTCGAATGATAAAAAATAACGTTGTCGTTTCATATACTAGATGTGTAAACATAACTTAGGCGTATAATATCGAGTAATTATTATAACCAAGGAAAATGATATTTTACTACGCAGCTATGATGGGATAATACGTTTCTGAGGTCATACCCCTATGCATATTATGATGCAGTTATTATGTCAGATATTATGTCAGATATTATGCCATAGTGTTTGGCAGCTATGACGTTAAGATTTTCTCTATCTCTCTCTCTCTCTCTCTCTCTCTCTCTCTCTCTCTCTCTCTCTCTCTCTCTCTCTCTCTCTCTCTCTCTCTCTCTCTCTCTCTCTCTCTCTCTCTCTCTCTCTCTCTCTCTCTCTCTCTCTCTCTCTCTCTCTCTCTCTCTCTCTCTCTCTCTCTCTCTCTCTCTCTCTCTCTCTCTCTCTCTCTCTCTCTCTCTCTCTCTCTCTCTCTCTCTCTCTCTCTCTCTCTCTCTCTCTCTCTCTCTCTCTCTCTCTCTCTCTCTCTCTCTCTCTCTCTCTCTCTCTCTCTCTACCGCGGATAATGTGATTTTACGAGGCGTGTAATGATGCGGGAATACGAAAAATCATGACTCTAAATTATGTGACTTTGAAACGACGATTATCTTTCTATTTATTTCTCCACTTCTCTCTTTATTTGCTCGCAACTTCTCAATATCTTTTAAATTGCTGATTTTTTTTAAAAAAATGCAGACTTATTTTTGTTATGTTTACACGACTAATATATGAAGAATGCATTGGACTGATGCGGAAACTAGAGGTGGTCATTCAACAAAAAGTTAAAGTTAAAGAATGAATTCAACAGTACTGGACGCAGGAACTAAAGTTGGTCACTCAACAAGAAATTAAATCAATTAAATAATGCATTGGACAGCTGATTCGGAAACCAAAGTTGGTCATTGAACAAGAAATTTACAATCCAATTAATCTCGTAGACGAATCGGATTTCCTATTATTCGAAAATTTTCTCGCAAACAAACCGTACATGTAAGTTCAACCATATATAATCTTTTAAATCCAAAAAAGTTTATTTCCATATATTAACATATAGGTTTACATATCAAAGGGCATATACGATTGTCACATGGCACAAGGTTATAAATTCCTTCTTTCTTGAAATTTCTCTATTTTATTTACATTTTATTTTTGTTAGTTCTTGGATTTATTAACTTAAATTTATCTATTTTGTTAAAATAAACAGCATGTTCAAGTGATTTTGTCAATGTTAGTTAGATGGCGCAATGAGTTCTACTCTCAACATAGATGTGTCTTTCTTGATACTTGGTTAACTAGAAGTGGTCATTCAATAATAAATTGAAGAACGCATTGAATAGCAGACGCCAAATCTAAATTTGTTCCATCCTCAAAAAATTGAAGAAAGCATTAGATAGCATACGCGAGAAATAAAGTTGGTCACTCAACTAGGATGCATATCATCTAAAAGGCCAAGGAGAGACAACAATTCAAGTTCAACATCCTACTCTATAATAACTTAAGAAGCTCTTACATATTTACTTATTGTATTGCTGATTTTTTTAAAAAAAAATCCAGACTTATTTTTTGTATGTTTACACGGCTAATATATGAAACAGCTAAGTTGTTATTTATTATTCGGCTGAAATTTTATCGTTATTTTTAATGATATTAATGTTTGTGTTACGACTTACAACTCACGACTGAGTTATCTTTGTCGTAATAGAGATTAAGAGTTTTTATAAAGTACTAAAATTATCAATTATAACTGAGATTGTCAGTTCAAAAATAAATTAAAAAACACTTAATGATAAAACAATGGGAAATAATATCCAGATTACTGAAAGCTGGGTTTTTTTCGTCTTTACTTTACGACTTAGTTATTTTTCAAATACGACCGAGTTTTGGATACGACTAAGTTATGTTTACGACTGAGTTATGTTTACTTAGTGACAGAGTTTTCTTCGTGGTTAAATGTTATGGCTGCCTTCAGTTTCAATATGGCGGGGTTATTGATTTTAATGTTTGAGTTACGAGTGAGATTAACAATTATTATTAATATGAAACTTCCCTTTACATAAACGAAAAAATTATTATTACAATACATGACAACTGTAAGAAGTAAATTACAATTTTAAATACACTACGACTGAGTTACATCAAGCTGATGATTGTTTACTGAAAGCTGGGTTTTTTTCAACTTTAATAAATGACTTAGCTATTTTTACCAAACGGCTGAGTTACGTTCACAACTAAGTGATGTTTAAGATTAAGTTATGTTAACTATATGACGGATTTTTCTTCGTGTTTATAATGTTTTTGTCACGAGTGAGTATTCACTATTATTATTATTATCATTATCAAACTTCCCATTACATTAACGCAATGTTATTATTACAATACATGACTACTGCAAGATGTAAATTAGCGTAGGATAATGAGATTAAGTCGGAAGATTACTCAGAAACTGATTTATTGATTCATAACATTTACAGCATTACAAATAAAAACAAGATAGGTGAACAAGAAGGATGTGAATACAAAAGTTTCACATTCTTATCCTTGATTTGACGTGTCTGTCTACAACTCTATAACGGCACATGAAAATATTACAAGCCGTCTTTCGTATGTAGGATGCAATAACCATCTTTGTTGGTTGCATAAGATAAGCAGGAAATATTACAATCAATATTTGGAGATTGGGTGCCCATTTGGTGGTTGAATAGGATAAGCAGAGGGAAGCGGATTCAATGCATACTATTTGTGAGCAATATCAAAATCGAAACAGATAGATTGCATGCATACTTTTTGTGAGGAAAAAAAAGAGACATTGTGAATTTTTGGAAGAAAAAATTAACAATGCAAATAGAGAATTAAAAAGAGAGAGAGAGTGAGAACCGTCGTTTCAAAGTCAAAGAGACACGATTTTGTGTATTCACGAGAGTGAGAACCGTCTATCAACTCTACTGGTTTATATTATTTTAGAATTTTCAGTTTATATAAGAGAGCAATGCTGATAATTTTGATCATGTTTTAGGTTTTTTCCTTGGTGTCGTAATCTGGCATCATTACACGCCTCGTAATAAGACATCTTAGTGGTGGCAGAAAAAATATATATAAAAATCGTCGCGTCATATTTGCCTAATATGACATAATAGCTATCATAATAATTGTGTAATCAGTCATAGAATTTGACCTTGGAGACGTATTATCCCATCATAGTTTCTTAGTAAGACATCATTTCAACTTTACTTTACGATTTAGTTATTTCCTTATCGGATGAGTTATGTTTACGACTGGGTTATGTTTACTTTATGACGGAGTTTTCTTTGTGGTTATCGTATATGGCTGAGTTTTCTTTACAATGTTTGTGTTACTAGTGAGTAGTAACAAATATTATTATTCTGAAACTTCCCATCATAAACGCAAAGTTATTATTACAATACATGACTACTGCAAGAAGTAAATTAGCAGTAGAATAATGAGATTAAGTCCTAGAGTAAACATAACACAGTCGTAAACATAACTCAATGCTGATTTGACATTTTTTTATCTCCAATCGAACAGTATAGTTATCTCTATTATAGCGAGATTCTCTTGTGAGCTATAGTGTTACACTATATTTAATGTAACACTATAGCAACGACATATGATTTTTTTTTCCAAACTTTAATAGCATATTTACTTATATTATGATGATATATGGTGCTAGTTAATAAAAAGAATTTATAATCTTATCTAAGAAGATAAATTTATATAATATTATTATTCGATGAAATGATCAAACCCGATCGACTCCGGTCAGACCACATTGACCCACGGTTATCGAAAGCAAGGTGGCTTTTGTGTCCGGAACAGAGTGAGGTTCAAACTTTAATTGAGTAATATGGGTTTAGAGAATCTCTTAATTATGTGCCATCAAAAATGCGTATGTGTTGTGATGATTGGATGTCCTTTGTACACGAGTCATGATGACACATTTGTTTCGTATCAAAATCACTGATACGGGTTTAATGAAAATACATAAATCCGATTTGTGCCAACCGTTGTTAATACATGGTATTTTTATTTTAATTATAATATATAAAATTATATATTTATATAATATTATTATTCAAAATTATTTGTCAAAAAATTTATATATTTATTATAACTTATTATTATAATCGTAACGGAGGGACTACTGTATATTATAAACAAAAAACGATATGTCTTTTCCTTTTTATTTAGGTTTTTTCGATTTACAATTCTCCTTACTTTTGCTAACAGTCTAGATACAGAGGAAGTTAGAGTTGTGAAGATGGACGGAAGCCAAAGATCTGACGCAAAATATTTTTGGCTAGGTCATGGAGAGGTAAAAACGAGTTATGGTTCATTATGTCACTGTTCGAGGCAGACGATGGTGATGTAGTTGTGGACCGATGAGAATCCGAGTAGAAGATTCTACCGATGTTATGTTCACGGTTTCTTCAGATGGGCAGATAAAGAAAAGCCCAATGGTTGGCAAAAGGTGAGCTTGGTGGAGGTGAGAGATGTGATTGATGAGCAAAAGGCAGAAATCAGTTCACTTAAAGACACAATTCGGACTATGAATAATAAAGGAAGGGTTGAGAAGATAGAACTTGAGAATCAAGTTATGGCATGAATGGAAAGAGAGAAATTGTTGCGATAGTTTATAGTGATTTCACTGAGTGGTTTTGTTGTTTTCACTGAGTGGTTTTGTTGTTTTCACTGCTCTGATATTTAAATTGGAGAAGAACTGACGTAGTTTTAGTTGTTTGTAGGGTCATGTTTTGTTGTTATCGGTTGTATCGTTTGATTCATTCTTGTTGAACTGATGTTTTGGGTGGTTTTGTTGTTGTTATAAGTAGTTTTGTAAGATATCAATTGCAAATTGTTGCTTCTGAGTATGGTTGAGTTGCCATGTTGCAACGACCCAACCTTATTTTTGTACTTGGCCGAGTGAGGTTCAATTCTACACTTCGCCAATTTCATGCAATTTTAACAATTTTTTCAGAGTTCGTAAGTAAAATATGTGCATTTTATAGATAGATTCAAACAGTTCCAACACAACATTAGAAGCCCCTTCAGCGTATAGTCTTGGAGGGTAATCATGTGTTCGATATTTTGAGGCATACATCTGATCATGAAAGAAAAAATATGAATCAGCCAAAAATACAACTAACCTAGCCGCGATGGCAAACAAAATAAGCCGCAACAAGATATATAACTCACCCATGGTGAAAAAAAACTCAGTCGTCTCAGAAATCAAACTCAATCTTATCATTAATCAAACTCATTCACAACATATATAAATCAATCTCAATTTACAAGAAATTCCGACGAGGGAGAACAATACAATTACGAAGACGACAATTCCGAAGAAGACGACAAGTGCTGAGTTACGACTAGGTTAATAGACCGGTTTTTTATTTAAGAGACTAGAGTTTTTTTTAATCAAGAGACTGGAGTGTTTAATAAATATGAAACATTGATATAAAAGGTTTCAGTGATGTGGAATATAGTTTATAGTGACGTTGATTTGTTAATCAAAAATCAACCAAATTAGTAGAAAACTAAGCTAGGGAGTGAATTGTAATTTTATTAGTGTTTTGAAAACACTTTTTTAATTTTTGAAAGATGTAAGGTATACCATTCATATTTGACCAGAACCGGACGAAACCATTATTGTACGAGGGACTGAGTAATGTTTTTTTCTTAATGAATGAGTTATGTTTATTGAACAGCTTAGTAATGATTACCAGAGGACTTAGTTATGTTTACTATACGACTGAGACATGTTTACAACTGAGTGATGTTTAGGAATGAGTAATGTTTAGGACTGAGTTATCGTTTTATTGAGTGATTATGGTACTTCGAATATACTTTCTTGCAGATAATGAAAACAAAAAAAATTGAAAAACATGTTCAAATTAGTTATAATTACAAGGATGGAAATTAGAGTTTTCATCATCCGGTAGCATACTTCAGAGTCCAGCTTCTTGCATTTGCTTCATACTTAGACCTATCCCTCCTGTACAACTCACCAATCTCTGTGAACTATTGAATCTATGCTTTTAATGCATGATCAAATCGTTTTAAAGTCGGCGGGAGTTTGTCTCTGACGATTCGATCATAGGGTTTAATACTCCGGGAGGAGATTAAACTGCATTCGTTTTTCATGTTGAGAACTATTTTCAATCTAAAATCATGCCTGTTAACTTGACTTTAAACCTGATAACCTACGGATTTCCCTAATGCCTGACGTTTTTATATTATAAGTTTAAAAACCGCTTTTTAATTACTGTTTTGATTCGACAATCAATATTTTATTCTTATTTTAGCCATTTTCGAGTTTTAAATTGATCGTGCATTCTGGTCTTTGTGGTTCGATACCCTTTACTATGCTATTGTGATCTGTTCTCTGCAGCATTAGTTTAGGATTAAAATCGAAGCCTATCAGAATTTTGGCGCCGTTGCCGAGGATCGAACCCGGGTCACCCACGTGACAGGCGGGAATACTTACCACTATACTAAATTTGTTCTTAATGCTTAGAATTTTGGCGCCGTTATCGGGGACCAATTGTGCCTATCTAGTTTTTAATTATAATTTCGTCTAAAGTTTTTATTTGTCAGTACTCATCTCGTTCTACTTTGATTGTTTTGTCTTACAGGTGCATGAACAGAAGATCTGACAAATCATCTGAACTACTCAACCTCAGTAACTCAGAGCTTTCAAGGCTAGAACGTACAAACCGGAAAGCGAAGAAAGACGCTAGTTCATCCACACAAATGGCTGAAATTGTTAATCAAGTCAATCCGGTCGATCCCGAAGGTCAACAACCACCTGTCATAGAAGTTAATCAACTTATGAACCAAGGACAAGGCGGTGGAAATGGCAATCAAGTGCCACCAGACCAACCACGAGTTGAGCAACGCCAGCTCGTGCAACATCAAATTCCTTCGATTAATCCCGATGCTCAACACATTCAGCAATTTGGGAATCCCAATGGTCAAACCTTTCAACAATTCGGAAATCCCAATGGTCAGAACTTTCAACAACCAGGGAATCCAAACGGTCCAAACGGTTTGCAGTATGGGAACCCCAATGGTCAGA
>OVBE01009434.1:210-16035 GCA_900406425.1 Iberis pinnata | reverse complement strand
CATTTATTAAAAATGACTATATTTTATATCGTTTATTAATAAATAATTTAATTTTGTGATGCATTATTAGTGATGTAAAACCACCTTTTTCTTGTAGTGACCATTTGTATAAAAACATATTAGTTCGCTATAGGTGAACAAAGCATTCCGTTTGGTTAAACAGGCTGCATATGCGTTCAGACTCGTTGAATTTCAAATCGCCTACGCCTGGATTCAAGACCTTAGCCTTTAAGTTCACGAGTACCTTGAGAAAGCAGATATCAAATTATGGACGCACGTGCATTTCCCGGGGGGACAGATATAACCTCTTAACAAGCAACATGTTTGAAAAAATGAAAAAAGTACTATCGCCGACAAGGAATTTAACCATCGTGCGGCTTCTAGAAGTTATACGAGCGATGATGACGAGATGGTTTCGGGCAGGAGGGAAAATGCAATGAAAATGAAAACACAATTAACCCATGGAGCTGAGAAATTGCTAGAGGTAACACCTACAACAGACAACAATTGTGTTTTCATTTACGGTTCATCGTACTATAAATAGTATGAGTATGTTTGCAGAGTCGTGTGGAATATGCTAAGCTTCTATCAGTTCAAGAAATTGATGCATATCAAGTTCAAGTAACAGGTCCTACATCAATCCATATTGTCAAATTAAGAGATAAAAAGTGTTCATGTCGTAGGTTTGACCTGGAGCGAATACCATGTGAACATGCAATTGCAGCTGCAGAGAAACGACAAGTATCTCGTATTTCTTGTTGTGACTCTGACTACTCGAAGGCCTACCTAGTGAATTCTTACTCAACAACCATTATGCCTAGAGATATTGGAGAACCAATACCAGCCGATGTTTTGAAAACTGTGAAACCTCCACCTGTTAAGCCACAACCGGGTCGGCCGAAGAAGAGAAGAATAAAGTCCATATTGGAGAAGGCTTTCAAGAATAAAAAGTCCCGCAAAGAAAACGCCTGCGGATTTTGTCATAAGACGGGGCATAATCGAAAAACATGCAACATGCGTTAATGAATTCCTCCCTTTTAATAAAGTTGAAGAATAATATAAGGGTTACTTTATTCTCAGTTAACAATGTGCAATACATATAATAATACGCAATTCAAAAAAATCATCTACAATGAAGATAACAAATCTGCAATACAAATAACAAATCTGCAAGACATATAATAAATCTGCAATACATATGATAAATCTGCAACAACACAACTATTCTGGAAATTGCACAGTTACAGATAATAAATCTACAGGGTAATGCTCATAATAATTATGCAATATAGATAACAAATCTGCAATACATATGATAAATCTGCAAGAACGTAATTATTCTGGCAATTGCACATATACAAATAATAAATATGCATTGTAATGCATATAATAAATCTGTAATACATATAACAAATCTGCATTGCAGATAATAAATCTGCAACACAACAATTATCTGCAATACAACGCAATATAGATTTATTTGCCATGCAATGCAATAAAGATTTATCTGCAATACAAAAAATAAATCTGCAATGCAGTTAATAAATCTGCAACACCATAATTATTCTGGCATTTGCGCATATACAAATAATAAATATGCAATATAGATAATAAATCTGCAATATGGATAACAAATCTGCAATCCAGATAATAAATCTACAATATTTAAGTCAATTGCGCACTTTATCCAAAGTTTTCAGTGTTGTTTATCAACTTTTCATCATTTACGCAAAACTTGACATCTTTTTTGATTAGACTTTTATCTTCCAACCATACATATTACTACCCCTCACCTTTCCATTCATAAATGTATCTCTAACCATTATTTAAGGGTTGATATCCTAACCTTTCATAAAAAATCGCAAGTCTTAAACAATTTTTAAGTATCTCTCAAATTTTACGGTGTCATGGATAAAGGAAAAGCTGTGGAGATGGAGGACGTTCAAGATCTTCATGCAAAGAAAATCAAGTCACTACACAACCATTAAAATCTGTGATTTTCATTCTCAACCAACAAATGAAATCGAAGGAGGAGACCATGGAATAGAGGTTGAAATACAAGTGAAAGAACGCAAAGCTGTGTTTGTTACAGAAGAAAATCTTGGCCGAGAACTTTGACATCCAGTCAGAGTGGGCGAGGCTAGAGGCTATAGAGGAAGTGCTAAAAAAATGCCAGGAGATCATAATACCTCACGTTGGAGGATTGGAGAAGATGTGTTGCAGTTTCAGAGCTTTTGGAGGACCGTCTGGAGATGAAGAAGGTTATTAACGTGCTGTCGTTAGTTAATATTTTCAGGTTTCTCAAAGTTTAAGTTTAAACCGTTCTCAATCATGTGTATTATAATTAAATGTTTTGTTTATATGTTTGAAACAAATATGCAAACATAAAAGAAAAACTGCAACATAAAAGAAAACTGCAACACAAAATAACAGCTGAACCATAAAAGAAAAAAATGCAACACAAAAGAGAATAGGCAACAAAAATAAATATGAGAAACAAAATAAATTTGCAACACATGATAGAAATCTACAAAAGAACATAAATTTGCAACGTAAAATAAATTTGCATCACAATACAAAGTATGGAACTTGATATTTAACATTTTTGAATTACATTAACATTTTCTATAAAATTTACATTAACACCGAAACGTGTGCATTACTTGTCCATAGGTCAAACAAAATTATCCTTTAGTTGCTGATTTTCAAACTTAGCCCGCCATGGTATTGGATATGTTGAAGCAAATTTTGACCCCCGAGGTATTTCAGCAAATAACTCAGCACCAAATACTTTCCGGATGGCCTGAATATTCGCGTCGCATAGACCATCAAGCGTCCATCCCAGGGCAAGACACTCAATGTACTTGAGAGCGAAAAACACCACAATCTCCTGGTTTTTCGTCCACTGTTGTATCTTTATGAATTCTACAAACCTCAAACTGATCTCCTGAATAGTGCGTACCTGCAGGGGCCAAGTTCTTAAGAAAAAAGGGATCATTTTCCGTATAGGGTTTAGAGTCATATACAAATATCTTTCTCCTCGGGAAGTTGACATCAATGGCTATCCAGTGACTACGATTAATATTGACACAACCATATAGGTTGTCAATGTGTGTCTGCCAAATCTTATGAGTTTTTTTAATCAAGAGGACTATCACCATTGTATTGGTTATAATGCTCCTCCCTAAATATGAATTTTTTTTGGATCTTTGGAGAAATCACCGTAGTCGTTTAACCAAACATTCACGGCCCATGGATCCTAGAATCCAACTCTGTCTCCGTAAGGCGAGTTTGGCCGAATTGATCTCAATGTGAACATAGTCAACACTTCTTCTATGTGCTGCAAGCAGAGAAGTAAACGTAAGTGGACAAATATGCAGACTTCAAAATAGTCCAATACAACAGATAAACCTGCAATATAAAATGGTAGATACAAAAACTGCAACACTCACAAAATCTGCAAGCCATCCATAGTCAGTTGTGGGCCACATGGATCTAAGTACAATCATTAATTTAAAGAACCAAACTTCAGAATTTGAGCTTCCTACCGGTTGTCGCCTGTAATCAGGATATGAAGATGTCAAAACAAATCTGCATCACAAAACGAAACAAATCTGCAACACAAAACAAAACTGCAACACAAAACAAAACTGCATCACAAAAAAAACCGCAACACAAAAAAAAACCGCAACACATAACAAGCCATGGCAAGACAAAACAAAACAAAAATGCAACAACACAAAACAAATTTGCAAAAGAAAAAAAATTTTGCAAAACAAAACAAATATGCAAAACAAAACAAGTCATTATGGTGAAGGTTACGTGATATGTACTCACCAGCTTCAATCCACTCCATCAACGTCCGCAGCTTCTCGGATGACACTATATCCATTGGATCATAGTCATTTGCTGAAGATACAACACCTAGTATGATGCGTTTGACGGTAGAGTTGCCTACGTAAGGTGAAGCCTGAGTAGCTGCCAATGAAGGGACTCTCTTTCCTAGTAATGCACGCGGTTCCTCAGCATTGAGAGCCTTGGTCAAAATATCCAGTTTTTTCGCAATAGCAGCCAGTCTTCTGTCCTCAGAATCGTCATCTGAACTAGGTGGTGCCTTTTTTAAGACATCCTTTGCAACTTTCTCCAAAATATCTACAACAAAATTAGAGTCAGGTGTGTTGTGTTTTACAACTTTCTTTGGATCGTTAGGCTTCTTATTAGGCTTCTTCTTTTGCCTCTCGTACACCATTTCCTCCGTAACATTCCTTTCCTCTCTTGTTGTTCATCGTTTCCACACCAGGTGTTACCTCCGTAGGCACTGCATCTACCTTTTTTTCGAAGTATGGGATCCTTGGCCAGTTGTTTTTCTCTTCGTTTCCAAATTATGAGAAGGAAAATTATCCTCACATTTCTCTGGATAGCACAGCCAAAACTGCTCAGAAAATATAATATCCTGTTATGTACAATATATGTATGAGATTTATTTTGCAAAGGCATATCAAACTCACCGGCGTCTCAACATCCAAATCTACTGGTTAAGTAGACCTTCCTTTTCCATCCTTCAACATCCTCATATCACCCTGTAGTGCATCAATCTTACCTTCCAAAATGGTGAACTGATTGTTCATAGTTTCTTCAATCTTTCCCACTAATGTGGCTAGGGACTGCACCAACTCCATCACTGCCTCGTCACCATTAACCTTCGAAAGACCTTGGTCAACTTGTCCCAACACAATATGAGATTGATTAATTTCAATAGGCCATTGGTTTGAGACCAAGGCATCCTTTATGAGATCTTCAATCAACTTATCAAGCCTAGGATCATCTTAAAGATTATTGTCAGGCTAAATATGGTACATTTTCTCCACGGAGACTGGGATCATATGTCTGATACGAACCTACCAAGTACCAAATGAATTGGTAATCACACATCATACTAGACAAAATAAGATATTTACGAAATAATACTGCAATACAAAAATAAAACTGCTGACACAAAGATTTTAACCCAAATATATTCACTGCAGGTGCACAACAAACACAGCAGTATATAAGGGATTGAATCCACAGAGACTAAGAAAGCACAACTCTCAGTTTAAACTCAAATTAAGCTAAGAATATATTAAAGTAGTGATTGTAACCGAGAAATGAAAATAACGATAAAGTAAAAATGATTGTAAAACGATTAACGAAAACGCTAGGCAATAGATAATTCCGCAGGTATTCAGGTTAAAGGTCAAGGTTAACATGCATGATTGATTACTGAAAATAATTCCCAACTCGAAAGACAACAATAGACTAATCTCCTCCCCAAGTATTAGATCACTATTCTCGAATTACTAAAGATAGACTCCCGCCATATTTAGTTAATTCGATCATGCATTTCAATGCAGATTCAATATGTTCATAAGCCCCTAAGACAATACTCCCGCAAGAAAAGACACTTATTCATCTAGATTAGATCAGACTTCTTAACCAAATCCCTCTGAGTTTATAATTCTATGATCAATGAACTAGTTAGCTACTATAATTCATGCACTAAGAATAAATCTAGACTGAGAACCTAACAAATTTCAATCCATTCTATTAAACCCTAACAATTAACCTGGTTTCCCCTAGGAAAACCCTAAAACCTAACAAAGAGACTACTCAGACATGATTGCAAGAACATAAATCATAGATTGATTAAACATTGAAGAACTAAAAAGCCAAATTGTATATAAAGATATCAAAGTTCAGAAATCCTCTCAAATACAGACGTAGGTCTCTTCTCTCTGGAACTTCAACGATAAAACCTATTGTAAAAACTTATTAAAAACTTTTCGCTCTAATAAAAATAAGCCAAAAGGGCTTTTATAGTTTTAGAATAAAAGAAAAATAAAATTTAAATAATTTAAAACTAATGATAGATCTTGAGGTCAAATGCGTCTTTTAACTTGATTTTCCTTTAGTTCGACATAAGGGATTGATCGATTTGAGCTTCCAAGGGATCGCTCGATCCAATGGTGGATCGATCGATCTTATCTTTCGTAAATCTTCAGGTGCTTTGGATTGATCGATCAATGCGTGGATTGATCGATCTATCCTTGTCTGGGATTTGGATTGATCATTCTTCATTTGCACTTGAATTTTTCCAAAAATTGTCCTTTTTTCTCCAGAACGTCCCAAACACCAAAATTGTTGAAAACATGCTAAAACACAAGGAAAGCACTCGGATAACACTATAAAAGAGGTATAAATACCCACTAAAAGGTGTTAAAACCGAGTGATATCAACTCCCCCATAATTAGATCTTTGCTTGTCCTCAAGTAATGCAAAAACCACATCTGAAGAAGAGGTTTGAAAAGGACCACACAGGAACTCTCAGAATCTCAGCAACCCAAATTCAAACATAAGAACCACAAGATACCAATCCAAAACAACCACTGAAAATTAACTATTTACCACTACATAATCAGTGACATACTTTCTACTCTGAATCCCAAATCAATCAAACCATCAAATCATTTCAACCAGCTCTCTAGATTCAATTAAGTAAAAATAGTGTGTTCTTGCCTATGGGGTATCGATCAATGTCCGCTAAAGTATTTTTTCTATCAAAGCGCCCATACCTAAAAGAGCATCCAACAACTTCTGGCCCTGACCCTTTTTCCTCATTTCTCACTTCCTTTTTATTTCTTTTTTTCTTTTCTTTCTTTATTTTCTAGCAGCCCGGTAATTCGCTGGGGTCGACTACACTTCGAGGTCACGCTTTCAACCCTTTTTCTGCACTGTTTTTTATTTTCTGAAGGGAGGGAGAGAAAGGATTCAGATCATACTGAAAGAACTTGTTGGTTTACAGAGAACTGAAGAGCAAAATACCTAGCTTTCAGAGTATATTTAACACCATAAGCAAGAAAATTAAGATCAAATTTAAGTCATATCCAAATAGAGCTAGCATCAAATCATTAACAATCCAAAAGACCGGAACTTTCAAAAGCATAGAAATCAGTTAATGGGGTTCCAATCCTAAATGCGACAGTTAATCTAAGTCAGTACTCAAGTAGAGAATGATATCGAACTTACAACGAGTTAATAGTCATTATAGATTCTGGTCATTATTCCTTCGACTCAACTAGACTCATCTAAAGAAAACAAAAAATTTTGAAAATTTTCGCCAAAATAGCAAAACATCAAATGAACATTAGTAACAATCATATCCCCTCCCCCAGACTTACTTCACACCGTCCCACTGAGAAAATAAATCGAGAAGAAGGAAAGATGATCAGAAAATAAATAAGTCTAAACACCAAAAATCCAAAATAAAAATAAAATACATAAGTCCAAAGTGAAAAAGAAAAGATAACCAGAAATGATCAGTCCGAAGCCTGTTCCGAACTGCCAGCTCCTCTCTCTCTACAAACTGGAGGCTCCTCGTCCTCATCACTCCTATCCCGATGTGCTCTGAAGCATGCTGGTTGTCTGATCTTTGCTAAAGCGCCCCATATCATCTGAACCATGCTATGGGTCCTCTCAGTGGCATCCAATGTCCATCTGATCGTCTCGGTGTCCGTGAAGTTGGGTCACCGAGGTGGAAAATCGTACTCACTGTAATCCTCATGTAGGATAGGTGAGTCATCCTCTGGACTAGGATCCCGCTACCATCTCTGAGTGGACCACCTATTACAAACCAATCCTCGGGAAAGTCGCGGCGCGTCTGGTACGGGTGCAGCTCCGTCCATCATGCGATCAGCTCTTGGAAGAAAACAAAATGTTCTCCAGGGAAGTGACGCTAGTAAAATCCTGTTGTGGTAGCTGGATCTTGCACCTCTGACCTCCCGAGTGTAGAAAAATGTAGGCTATGTCCTTCATAATCCACCTGGTAGAGAAGAAATAAGACTAATCCACGCGGTTGCTCGTCTTCGCCAGAGTAAACAACCCAAGAGGAATCCCAACATATTGTAGAACTGGGGTAACTAGGCTACCCATCACCTCAACCCGGGTCGGGTTCCTCAGTGCATCGATTTTTCGGTTAGTGAGGATCTTAGCAAAAATTCATCCCATGTTGGCATCATGGAGATCCTTATCTTGGTCAGCCTCATAAGTTACCATCGTAAGATGGCAAATAATGTAATGGAGGAGCTCAAGCTCCTTAGAACCGACCGTTGCTTCCTCTGACTTTCTGTAGAAAGTGCAACCTAAAATCTTGAGTGCAATGCGGATAGGTAGGTTACGGGTACCCGTAAGCTTCGCCTCTCGAGACTCATACCGCCTATGTGCAATGACGTCCCACAAATCAGTGTAGGAGTAGAAGTTGGGCAGCTCAGGTAGGTACCCTTTTGCTCGGAACCCGAAAATGGGATGAAACTTCGCCATCAGAATCCTGTAAAGAATACTGCAGCAAAAGAATTATACCTTGGATTCGAGGATGTATGGGTTCCGCGGGTCTGAAATGGGGCTATGGATGCGGAACGAGGCTAAGAACTGCCTTGCAAGATTAGGATAGAGAGGATAGTCTCAGAACGGGAAGGTTCCGAGACCCATCCGATGGAAGATCTCCACAACATCACCATCTACTCCTAGCACCGCCAAAGTCTCATGATTGGCGAATCGGGTTGGCTCCAGCGATCTCTTGAGCAAAGCGTTGTAAAACATGGAATCAAATTGATCCCATTTGTCGTTGAACTTATGCTCCTTCTAACCCTTGTGACTCTTGAGTTGGGAAACGACCAAATCGAGGCGGTAATTGTTGAACAATGTCTTTGGTTTTCGAGGCCATGGAGATTGAGTGAACCTCGGGTCAAGGACCGTATCTACTTCTTCGGCATCCTCGTTGTTGGTGCTGCTTCTAGCGACCGATTTCCTCTTTTCTTTAGCGTTGCTTTCTTCTTTTTAGGTGCGGGAGGTGGTGAAGATGAGCTGTCAGATGGTGGTAGTGGTTGTCATGCGGTTCGTGATCTTGTTCTTCGTTTTTGCTCTACCGGTGGGTTTTCTTCGATTCCCTCACATTGCATAGGAACATATTCAAATGGAGTGAGAGTCATTCTAAAAAGAAAAATATCTCAAAGTAAAGTTAGTGACCTTATCGATTCGAAAAAAATTCACTCAATAATCCATATGCAAGAATTGAGATACTATCGAACATTAACATGAGACCAATTTAAAAAATTTCAAAACAATCCTAATGAAATCACTATTAAACATGGATAATTGAAAGCAACAGTTAAGCAATACTAATACATAATTAGCAAGAATTCAAGCTAAGCAATCATCCAAAATCATGAAACACAAGTGAAAATTTCATAGAGATTTCAATTACAACCAATGGAATCCAAATCATCACATCCTAGCAATCCAAGTTCAATCCTAGAGCATTCCACATTCTCAATCAAGCCAAACAACTCACTAGAACCATCCAAATACCACAAAACCGAAATATCAAAAGTTGAAAAATTCGAGACAAATCAACTAATATCATCATGTATGTACCAAATAATCAACAAATACATGATTAAGTCCGTAATCAATCAATTCCAATCCCTAAATCAACCAAAATCCAAAGGCCCTAAAAACCCTAATTTTTTGAAATTTCAAAGAAGAGTAGGGTTTCATACCTTGCTTGAATCAAAAAACTGGTTTGAGATTCGGAAAGAGCTCAAAAAATCGTATGGATTAGGCTCAAGAAACTCGAAAATCGGTTGAGAAATGGTGGCGATTAAGTTATGGAGATTTTGAAGGTTTTGTAAAAGTGTGAAGGTGATAATGGTGGAATAGGGTTNGGGGGGGGGGGGGGGGGGGGGAAGGGGTGAAAAACGTGGTTCAATTTGAGTAAGACCGGTTTACTAGCTAAAAACTAATTCAAATTAAGTTAAATTCCACTTACCTGGTCGACAAATTGATCGATCCAAGCATGGATCGATCTATCTGAACTTACGCAAAATGGGGTGTTTTTAAGATCGATCGATCCATAGACGGATCGATCGATCCGACTGAAACCCTCGAACATGTACCCCAATGGTTCGATCGATCCACTGAAGGATTGATCCATCTAATCTTATGCAAAATCCTTATTTATATGGATCGATTGATTCATGAGGGATCGATCGATTCATGAGGGATCGATCGATCTAAACTTTCGTAACTTTCTTCCTTAATAGGATCGATTGATCTATTGAATCTGGGGTTTACTGAACTTTTGGATCGATTGATCTCAACCACTGCATCTTTTCCAGATTTTTCCAAACTCGCCTTTTCTGCAGGTTTTTCGGTTTCTTTGACCAGAATTTCATTAGCTTTTTCTCTTTCAACCAGATACTTCCCACTTCTCCACATAACATAATTCACAAACTCCTCCTTAGAACTTGAATCAGACATCCCAGAAAGAAACTTGGTGGTCTCTTCACAGCTTCAGCGGTTTGAACCACTTGAGTATCCAAATGCTTGATATGAGTAGACAAGATTTCGTATTTTTTTATTCAAATCACTGTATACGCTATCCATCTTAATATTTAGGTTCTTTTTGGTTTGTTGCTGACTCTCTAGTATCCTTTAAGCATAGCTTTCATCTTGTCTTCTTGCTGAGCTTAAGGTAGAGGTGTTTGTTGATAAACAGGCTGAGATTGCTGTTGAAAGTTTCTTGAATTGTAGTTTGGAACAAAGCTCATATTCCGGTTTCCTTAAAAAGCATTTCATCCAGTGTTTTGCACAAAAGCCTTTTGAAAAAACCTTTGTTGAACCCTTGATTGTATCTCTGGTTGAACACTCTTTGACCTTGGCTATTGATGTAGCTCACTTATTCTTCTAAAACTTGAGGCTCTTGAAGAGAAAAATAGTCCACTTTAGTCTTCTCTACATCTTCAGACAAACACAATTTTTTTTTATTCTGATTATTGAGAAGTTGAGTAAGAAGCATTTTTACTTCAGCCAGTTATGAGGATTCAGAGTCAGATGATCCTCCTCTTTTATATGAATTCAGATAATGGTTGCTGCTACTTGCAGCTAAGTTGCCTATAAGCTGATATGCTTCATACACTGGCTTGGTCATAAAATCTCTATTACTAGCTATATCCAAAGAAAGCTGATAGTGCTGCTCAATACCTTTGTATAAGGTGTTTAGAAGATTCAGCTCAGAAAATCCATGGTGTGGACAATCCAGAATGTACTCCTTAAATGTATCCCATGCTTCATAGAAAGATTATGCATGAACTTGCTGAAAATGAGAAATCTGGTTTCTCAGATTATTTGTCCTAGTAGAAGTGTAGAACTGATTCAAGAAATTTGATATACAATCATCCCAAGTTTCTATGGAGTTAGGTGGTAAAGATTTTAGCCACCTTGGAGTTCTGTCCGCTAGCGAGTGATTAAAGAGCTTGCAATTCATAAAGTCTCTAGGGACTCCATCAAGCTGGACATTGCTGCATATAGCCTCAAAACCGTCTATGTGATCTATGGGGTGCTCAGTAGGAAGACCACATAATGAACTCTGGCGTATGAGCTGAATGAGCTGGAATGGGAAATTATAATCCTATCTCCGAGGTTGACGAGGATGAAGAGCATTCCTATTAGTAAGGAAAGCTTCAGGGTTGTTGAAGTCTCCAACTAGAACCCTGTCTTGTTGAGGTGGGTGATTGAAAACCTATTCTAGTGGGTCATTCAGCAAAATGACTTCAGGTTCCATCTGATTACCATTACCACCTCTTTGAACTCCCTGTGGCACTTGATTGCCTAATTCTCCTCCTCCTATCGGGTTGACAATTTCATTGTTTATCTTAGGAGGGGGAAGGGGAGGTGGGTTGTGGTTTAACCATGTTTCTTCAACCGGGATCGACGAACTAAAGGGGGGTCGTTCAGATCTTCGAGAAAGAATGAATTTGGAATAAGATTATCTCCCATCGTGTTGGAGGATTGAGAGTTCCTTCTCGCCTTTCGGATCAAGCGTTCTAAATTTAAGAGGTCCTTGTTACTAGGGCTGAGTAGTACTTGTTAGATCGCTAGATCATCAACCTGTAAAAAATAAAATCAAGAATAAAGAAACGCGATTAGTACTGTAAAAAGAAAAATTCCTAGTCTAAACTTTAAAGAAAACTTAAGAGGCACTATTGGTCCCCGGCAACGGCGCCAAAAAATTGATACACTCATGTTTTAACCCAAATATATTCACTGCAAGTGCACAGAAAACGCAATAGTATATAAGGGATCGAATCCACATAGACCAAAAAAGCACGACTCTAAGTTTAAAATCGAATTAAGCTAAGAATAGATTAAAATAGTGATTGTAATAGAGAAATGAAAATAACGATAAAGTAAAAACAATTGTAAAACGATTAACAAGAACGCTAGACAATAGAGAATTCCGCAGGTATTCTGGTTAAACGTCAAGGTTAACATGTAGGATTGATTACTGAAAATAATTCCCAACTCGAAAGACAACAATAGACTAATCTCCTCCCAAATTATTTGATCCCTATTATTGAATTACTAAAGACCAAACTCCCGCCGTATTTAGTTAATTCGATCATGCATTTCAATTCAAATTCGATATGTTCATAAGCCCCTAAGACAATACTCTCGCAAGAAAATGCACGTATTCATATAGATTAGATCAGACTTCTAAACCAAATCCCTTTGAGTTTATAATTCTATGATCAATGAACTAGTTAGCTACTCTAATTCACGCACTAAGAATAAATCTAGATTGAGAACCTAACAAATTTCAATCCATTATATTAAATCCTAACAATTAACCTGGTTTCCCCTAGGAAAACCCTAAAACCTAACAAAGAGACTACTCAGACATGATTGCAAGAACATAAATCATAGATTGAGTAAGCATTGAAGAATTAAAAATCCAAATTGTATATAAAGAAATCAGAGTTCATAAATCCTCTCAAATACATATGTAGATCTCTTCTCTCTGGAACTTCAACAATAAAACTTGTTCTAAAAACTTATCAAAAACTTCTCTCTCTAATAAAAATAAGCCAAAAGGGCTTTTATAGTTTTAGAGTAAAAGAAAATAAAATCTAAATAATTAAAAACTAATGATAGATCTTAAGGTCAAATGTGTCTTTTAGCTTGATTTTCCTTCATTTCAACATAAGGGGTCCGATCGGTCCAATGGTGGATCGATCGATCTTATCTTTCGTAAATCTTCAGGTTCTTGAATCTATTGATCCATGCTTGGATCGATCGATCTATCCTTGTCCGAGATTTGGATTGATCATTCTTCATTTGTACTTGAATTCTTCCAAAAATTTTCCTTTTTGCTCCAGAATGTCCCAAACACCGAAATTTCTAAAAACATGCTAAAACACAAGAAAATCACTCGGATAACACTAAATAATAGGTATAAATACCCACTAAAAGGTGTTAAAACCGAGTGATATCAACTGCAATAGGATAAACTGCAATATAAAATAAAACTGCAATATAAAATAAAACAGCAACATAAAATAAAACTGCAATGTTAAATAAAACTGCAATAGAAATAAATTCTTCAATGGAAATACCTCTTTGTGATTCTGTATTTCATCAGCAATGAAGTCAGCAAACTTAAATCATTTAAGAGAACCCTGCCAATGAAGACTAGATGGTCTTTCACTGACATCTCCTCGATTCCCCACCAAAACCCCTAAAAGGGGAACTGAATCAAACACCCATATGTAAAATGCATGAATCAAACCTTGAACGGTTTGAGACGAGTTCTCGAAGTTGGTAGTCTGTATGGAATCTACCAAATAGTTGAAAGCTTCTCTACCCCAGGGATACTTGTCAAACTTATCTTTATCAAGGACTCTCTTCGCTAGCGTAAATGGAATCCTTGAACCTGCATGAATGCCACAAATGAAAACATGTATGCACCATAACCTACACAACATCATCCTTTCCCGAAAATCCCATTTCCTAGGTTTTACACGTGATATCATCGTATCTAACTCGTTAAGTGTTGGAGCTTCCCCATCAGTTTTTCCCATTTTTTCCAAAAAGAATGATAATCAATATCACATACGTCTGTTGGGTCACATGGCTAACAATTAATGCCCGTTATTTCCGCAAACTCGTTGAGAGAAAACCTTAGTGGCCTGTTGTTAATTGTACACTATATCTCATGTGTATTGTTGACAGATAACTGATGGCACAAAAAATATTGGACTGTGGAAGATGAGAATACATAGTTCATGTCAGTAAATTTCAAGAAAACACCAAATGATGTTTCCTTCACCGCTTCCCAAGCATCTTCCCCTATTTTTCTTTTGTTGTCACGAAGCCTTTCACAATACGAGAAGTGGTTGATGCTTCTATCGCCGACCTCATCAATATTATGATACAATTAGGTGGATATCCAGCCATACCTATGCAAAAATATGAAGACACCGTAAATCAATACGGTATTTACCAACAAAAATGAAATTCAAAATATGCAATTCAACATAAATCATCATTGGAAAATTGAAACAAATGAATAAATCTGCAATTGAAACAAAAATATGCAATTGATAAACTAATAAATCTGCAATGGAAAATGAATAAATCTGATTTGGAAAAATGAATAAATCCGCAATGGATAAATGAATAAATATGCAATTTAAACAAAAATCTGCAACTCAACATAAATCTGCAATGGACAAATTAAAATTTGCATTTCATAAATCTGCAATAGAGAATAAAAGAATGCAATAGAAATTAAAAAACTGCGAAGAACAACTACCACAGTACTCACCTTCCATGTCACGGGGAAGACGACAAAAACGGCAAAGACGAACACAATAAAAGGGACAACGAAGTATCAAAAACCCTAGAACGGACGGCGTAGACGAACACATAAGAGGAACACGAACACAAAGACAAAGAAGAAAATGAAGATGACAAAGACGAACACATAATGGATGGAGGGGCGAACACAGAGACAGAGAAGAAAATGAAGACGGCAAAGACAAACATGGAATGGATGGAATGGAAAACGCGGAGACGGAGACGAAATTGAAGACGAAAACGGTTGAAGTTTCAAAAATCGGCAACGAGGAAGTAGAAAATCGACGATTAGTTTTTTCACTTTAGGTTGAAATAATTATTTTAGGGAATTTTAAGTTGTAAAAATAATTCAAAATGGTAAAATTGTAGTTTTTGAAAAAATTCAATTATTTTAGAATTTGAGAAAATAACTCAAATACCATAGAAAGGTTCCATAATAACTAGAATACCATACATCTTTCAAAAATTACTAGAGTGCCTTCGAAATCCTTGTAAATTATGATTCACTCCCTTTCTTAGTTTTCTATTAATTTGGTTAATTTATAATTAAAATAATCCACGTCACTCAACCATATTCCAGATCATTAAACCGTATTCCACGTCAATTAAACAGACATTATACATATCAATTTTTTCAGTCGCTCAAATTTCTCAGTCGCTCAACATCGTCTAAATCTTATTGTGAACCCTCCTCAAAATTTCTCGTAAGTTGCGATTGATTCCCCTTCGTATCATTGCAGACCGTGTTTGATTTACGTTGCCATTGAATTTGATTTTATTGCAGACCAAATTTGTTTTGTTGTGTCTGAGTTTCAATTTACATATAAATATACAAATCTTCTTAAATAAAACAAAAGTTTAGTTTCCCTACTTTTAACCCTGGTCGTCTTCTCCGAAATCACCTTTGTCGAAATCGTATTCGCCCTCGTCGTGTTCTCCTGTATGTTGCGAGTTATTTTGACATATAATGCATAAGAGTTAGATTATTGTTAAGATTGAGTTTGATTTCGGATACGACTGAGTTTTCTATTTTGATGTGACTGAGTTATTTTACATAGTAGCTGAGATATATATCTTATGTTAAAAGGCCTAAAA
>OVBE01009433.1:0-16035 GCA_900406425.1 Iberis pinnata | reverse complement strand
TTGACACTACAACTTTATCTAGAGTAAGTATAAAAAAATTTCAGGACATTCCCAACATATAATACTAAGGAAACCTTAACTAAACCATGCTCACAAAAAAGTAAACCATGGTCAAATAAATAGTAAAAACTTTTTGACCCTATAGAATTACTGCTCCTATCACAATCTCTCATTCTCTGATTCTATCGAGCGAATTTTGCTCAGTAAAGCACACATACAATTATAACTGATAATATTAATAGTTTGTACAAATACTGCTATAACTAGGTCCGGCTCAAACTGGATAGTGATTAAAAGTAACAATCTACATCTACGTTATCTTTCTTGAGTGTACTCTTGCCTATAAAAACTCTTACTAAATTACTAATGGCATTTATCGGTTACTAGATGCACCATATTCGCATTCTATGAGATAAATTACTAAATTTGTTAAGCATCTTAAGACTAGTGTGCACGGAATTACACTGAGATTTTACTCCGTTTCGGTGTTATATATCTGTAACTACAAATATATTGTTTGGGAGCTTCAAGTTGGAGTATGTTCCCACAAGACTTCAGATAAGCAGCCTTACGGACGGAGAAAGTGAGAGGACAAGGTCAAGTGGTTTCATCAGAAAGTCCCGGTTTTGAACGGGACTATACAAACATCTTCTACACTTGCAAGATATCGTATATCTATGCAATTTTTGGGGCGACAATGAAAGTACCTATGGGGACACAACCGAGCACAACGCTAATGATGGCTAAGAAGTGAGTTTTGGTATTGAACAAGAGTAACATGAGCGGGGATCAGTTAGTAACCTCAGAATCTCTAGCTAACTGCTACCAACATTTGATAGAAACTAAACTTACAAAACAACTTCCTCAATCATTAATGGCCAATCTTTGATCTCATATTCAACCTTCGATTTTTTTTAAAGATATTAACTGAACTAATTAAATATTCAACTCTAAGATTCCACAGCCATTGTCTGATCTGAAAAGAAATTGACTACATATGGACCTAAAGATCTAACATAACAGAATACGAACAACAGTTGCCTTTAACTTCAAACTGCTTATAATGTAGTACCTCCTCCATCCGACATTAGAGATGCAGCAGCTGCAGCAGCGGTTGGCACAACTCCCGTGGAGATAAACGGTTTCGACAAGTGAACAAGTCTGATTTCAAAAAAAGAACACAATCTATCACTGATGAACTCAATCAAAAGAAAGGTATTATTATAAGTAGGTAACAATAATCATAATCTTACGGGGCGAGAAATTCACAGAAAGATGAAACCGCAGCTGCGATTTCACTGTAATTCTCAGGTGTTGCTGGAGCTGTTACATCTACAATCTGCATCCCAGGTGTTACAGGAACTGCCTCATCTATGGCATGAATTTTAGGCATCTTATTGACTGAAGACACAGAGACACTTATGTGCGCAGTCCTTTGGAAATGAAAGGCGAATCCGACTTTGAGAAGCTCGTGGTCTAGTTTGTAACCGAGTGCATAGAACATACGCAGAGCGTTCTTGCTTACTTTACTTTCAACCATAGTTCTGACCATAACAGAGATTTGGTCAGCTCCTGCACCTCTCATGGCTCCCCCGAGATGTTTAACAGTCCTATGAATCAAGATTTTTTATTTAAGATTTCGTTTGATGTACAACAACAACAAAAAGAAAGTGTACCAAGTGGGCTCTGGTTGATCAAGATCACATAAAAGCCTAACTTCTGAGGACACAACTCCTGATTCACAAGGATTTATGAAGTATCAGTAAGAAAGTGGAGAATGTGAATAGATTTGGGGCAATGGATTACCAAGATTTGGGACGCTTTTCAAGCACAACTCATGAACTCTCAAGCGTTCACGTTGAACACCACAAAGACCTTGAAGAAGGATCTCAAGTGCTTCAACATGCTGAAATAGCACAACAAAATGTCAATTTGGCAGCTTCAACTCAAAACACACGTATTACAAAAAAGTAATTCACCTGTGTCTCAATGATTCCTTGAACTACACATTCCATTGAATTGTTTTCTTCAGTTCATACAAAAACAATCGATCGCCGCTGGAGAAACCCTAAGAAGCCGTACTCCGCCTTTGATTTAAATCTGATTTTAGGTTCGCGAGATTGCAGCGATCGGGCCTGTTGCTTTTTACAGATGCACTCTCACTATAAAATAATTTAGGGTGTTTTGAACGATTTTCAAACTCAAAGCAAATTCAGTGTCATTGATTTTAGGATTTTAAAATCTATTAGATGATTTGCTCGAAATTTATAGAATATAATTTTAAAATTAGTATACTTGTGAATTTTAAAATAAGGATATTTATAAAATATGTCGACAAATATAAAAAATAGAGGAATTTCTTGAAACACCATTAAAGAAATTCCAAAACTATCACACATTCCAAAAATTTCCAAAAATATTGAGTTCACTAAGTAGAGTTTAAGGTTTAGTTTTGAAGGAGGTAGGGTTTGGTTTTGAAGTTTTTGGATTTAAATTTGAAGATTTAAAGTTATTTTAATTTTGTGGTATTTTTAAAACAAAAGCATTTTTGTGGTATTTTTGGAATTTTTGGGAGTGTGTGGTATTTTTGGAATAAACCTAACTTTTTGTGGTATTTTTGAGGATGCCCCATATAAATATATAAATATTAAAATAAAAATATATGAAAATTGGTTTATTAATCAAGATAATAAATAATATATAATAATCTAAATTTTATACATATGTTAAAGTTAAAATCTCTTAACTTATATTATTTTAAATATTAACAACGTTTGAACTATTTATTTTGTTATGGTCTTATATATTATATTTATAGTTTTTAATACTACATTTTCTTAGAAAAGAAACTAAAATTAAGTTTTGTAAATTAAAATGAAATTAAAAACGAAATTACTAATTCAAATGAAAGAAAAAACAAATTTTTAAGAAAAGTTTGGTAAAGATTTTTAATAGATTATGTGTGTATATTTAAATTATTAATATAGCATTTATTTTATTTAAATAAATGATAGAATATATTAATATTTGCTAATTACATAATGAATGTTTGGATATAGAGAGAATGTGAGTGACAATACATGTAATTAGTTATAAACTAAAGGGTTTAAAAAATTGTTTTCTCTTTTAATATATAAGAGATATTAAAATTCAGTGTTACTGATTCAAGAATTATAAATTCCATATTGGAATCCAGTGTTATTCAATAATTATGATTTCTATAAGAATTTAATTTTAGTGGATTTAGAAGTATTTCAAAGAAAAAATAACTAGGGTGTTTATTCTAAATATCGGTTCGGTTTCGATTTCGGTTTTTCGGTTTATAATAAATAGCTATTACATTGGAACCAAATCTACTTTGGTCCGATTCAGTTTGAATACCTTCGAGTTTTAATTTATATATATGTTATTTTTAATTAACATGTGGAATGTTTAATTGATTGTTAAATCATTTTTACTTATTTTTATGTAAAAGATGTGATAAATACATTGAAACTAAATTATTTTTTAATTATAATAATTATAATAGTTTAATAAGGGACTACATAAGTTAAAAAAATGATAAATAAATAAAATCAAAACTTATAATGATAGCAAAGAACATTGAAATTAATAGGGGCTTCTAGCTCTGGTGGTAAAGAGCTTATAGCTGTAAGTTCCGTCACCTGGGTTCAAATCCCAGCCACCGTCAATTAACATGGGGTGAATTCGTTGGCCCTCCTGGATATCCTTGGCGACTGCGGATACTTTAAGTCTAATTGGAGTTTTTCGGAGCTCCAGATACCAGGATCATTAAAAAAAACATTGAAACTATTGGACTTCCTAGTATTAGTGTTAATCACCATTATTTATTGTTTTTCTATAATGCACATAAAACTTTGTCCATTTGATTTAGTTGCTTTATTTACTAATTACTATAATATTTAAATTATCAAGAAATTCATTTTCTTTACCGTGGACACTGATTTTTATTTATTCTTTTACGAATTGTAAATATATATATATATTATTTAATGTAATAAATATTGTAAATATGAAAATTAAATATTATAAATATGAAATTTAAATATTAAATTACTAAGAAAATATTTTATTCTTAAAGTGGATGTTGGTTTTTTTTCTTATAGTCGATATAGTTTTTTTTGTTTCTAGGAACTGGTAAATCTATGTTGATTATATTATTATATAATATATATTATATTATCTAAATAAAAATAAAATTTATCAATTTTTCGGTTTAATCATTTTCTCTCGATTAATATACGTATCATATCCATATCCATGATTTTTATAAATATATATTCGAACGGTTTTTCCAAAACCATACCATATCGCATAATTTGGTTCGGTTTTACCATATTGAATACCCCTAAAACCAATAAAGGCTCAAATACTAACTTCAACCTTATTATTTGGGTTTTCTTTTATGTATTGCTACATTACAATAATATTTGTTCGTTACTTACACCGGTCATATGATAACATATAATTAAGGCAAAATTGCTTACTTGACCTACATATTCATACTAATTGCTCAGGTAACCCAACATTTTATTTAATTGTTGGGGATAAATCAATTTTTGATAAACCCGATTGTACCCTTCGGTCATGAACAAACAAAAAAGTTGGAAAAAAAATTAAACAGATGAGAGAGAAAAAAGGTATCAGGTTTTTTGCGAAAATACCACCGCGTTTTCGCGAGACCAAAAAATCTGCGAATTTTTGGTCTGCCGATTATTTTTGGCTGCAGAATTGTTGCCGCAGATTTGTTGTCGCTAATTTTTTTTTTTGTTGCATATTTGTTTCCTCGCCGATTTTTCTGGCAGATTTGTTTTTATATTTGACCGCAGATTTTTAAGTCACACCTACGTCACCGCAGTTTCGTAGACGTCACCGCCGATTTTTTCACCTATGCAGATTTTTAGTTTCGGATTTTTTAATAACACTGCCGATTTTTAACAAAGCAGATTTTATTTCGCCGATTTTTAATCACGTAGCCGATTTTTTGGCATTGCAGATATCTATGAGACTGCCGAATTTTATTTTTTGCCTGTAGAATTGTTAGTCATGGCCGCAGATTTATCAGTTTCTGAAATTGCCAGGTTAACCCCTTTGGCCGCAGATTTAGGTTAAAACTGCAATGACCGCATATTTAACGAACCCGTTATCGCATAATTTTTTCCTTACTCATTTGACCCTTACGTTACCGCCGATTTTTTTTTCGCGGATATTTCGAACAGCCTTTGACCACATAATTTAAAAAACTGATGTAGATGTACTGCCATTTTTGAAAAATCGTGGCCGATTTTTATATTGGTGGATTGAAACGACGTCGTTTTACGGGACCATATTATACGACGTCGTTTTAAGTGGCCATATTATACGATGTCATTTTTAGTGTATTGTAGAGATATTGTGACCGCAGATTATGCAACTCTTATTTTCCATATTAGTGTAATACGACATCGTATTACACCAACATTAAATTTTATTTTCCCTTTGAAATTTTTGATATTTTTCAATATTTACGACGTCGTTTCAAGTGTGTTGCAGATATGTTTTGCCCGGTGATTTTTTCCCCAATATTGAAACGAGAGTGACTAATTTGTTTGATGCAAATAACGGAACGAAAGCAACATTTTATTTGAAAATTGTTTGATTACAAATCGGTCTATCAAATGACGAGATAGACCGCTAGAAAAGATACAATGACGGCAACCATAACAACACAAAGCACATTCAGCTTCTTCTTCAAGCCTGCCATGTCGGCTTTGGTCTGAAGCACCTGGTCTTGCAAAGCATCCAGTTGCTCAATCTTAGTAACCTCTTGTCCGAGAGCGCTCTCAGTCTGATATCTGACATTTTTCATTTTTTCGATAACCGCCATGTCCCACCACTTCCAAACGTGGCACCCACCATCCTATGACAATAACAATCAATCAGTAGGAGTATGCAGTGCAAAAAGTAAATTTGATTAAACTTAAATTGCAGTTTTATATGTCTTCTGCTGCTGTTTTGTAAACAAATCTGTTATTATAAAAGAACTCTGCAAGTAAAGAAAAATAATTGGTAATACACATACATTTCTATTAGGACATGTGTAGAACAACCTCCCCTCATTCGGAAAGATAGTGGCACTTTGGAGGACAACATGCTCACCACAGTAACACACCATTGGCGCTCCAAATTCCGATGGGTCTGTACCATCGAACTGCACTCCAGTGGGTAGATTGGGGCTGTTGACTTCATCTTCATCAGTTGATTTACGACCGAAACCAGGGGCTTCCTCTTGATCGCTAAGGCTGTAGCTATATCTCCCCATTTCTCAAATCTTTTTAATCGTGTCCCAATGTTACGAACCCTAAATTCTGCTTTTATTCAAGAAGACTTTTAACAGTAGAACATAATTATAACGACGTCGTTTTGTATACTTTGAATTAAAAATTATGATTGTTTCAGATTTGTTTCTTATTGCAGTTTTTGAAACAAATCTGGAACACCAAACAAATCTGCAATGTTAAATACACTTCGAAATTGTATTTGTCTCACCTATAAATGTGTGTTTTTTCAGTAAAAGTCATCATTATACATAATTAAAGAACACCTTGTCAGAACACGAAACGTGTTGAACAAAATCAACCGTTCGTTGACAACCTTTTACTTACTAACGCAGATTTGTTTATAATTGCCGGTTTTCAAACAATTCTGCCACACAAAACAAATATGCAGTGAGAAAAAAACTTCGAAATGGTTATTGTCTTACATAATTATCTCCCAATAAAATGTGCCCTTGCATTAAAAGTCATCATTAACCGTAATTAAAGAAGAAGACCGTGACAGATTACGAAACGTGTACAAGAATCGCAACCCTTCGTTTACCCCCTTTCACTTTCTATAAATAGTGCCAACCCTAAAAGTAAATTTTTATCAGACTTTCTTCATCACAAAATTTTTTCAAGCAAAAAAATGGACAAGGGAAGAAACTGTGGGTCGAGAACAAGCGCTCAAAGCCAAGGAAAAGAGAGGTTGTTCCATGATTCACAAATATTTTTAAGGTTTCATACCACTAATCTTTTCTTTTGTTTGTTGTAGTCATCAAGTGACTCGGATGATGATGCCTACTCCGAAGTCTTGAAAATCTACTACCAGCACGAAATCGACAAGCTGCACAAACATTACCAGGGGAGGATTGATAGAATGGAGAACCATATGAAAGAAATGGATGACGGATATAGAGCTCTCATCAAATTCGAATGCAAGTGTTCAAGGCAAAAGAAGCTGTACGAAGAGTGGGCGCGGATTGAAAACCCACCTCTAGGGAATGACCACGATGGGTCTGGAGGACCGTCAAATTGATGAAAAGTTTCGTTAATGTCGTTGTTTATGTTTAATTTTTATGTTTTTAATGATAATTTTTTATGTTTTGTTGAACCCTCTTATGATTTTGAACAATGATAATTATTGGGTTATGAAGTTTGAATTGCAATTTTTTTAGTAATTTCCTTTGTAGTTTTTTCGTATTGGGCATGCAGTTTGCACGTAGTACCGAACTCTAAATGCTGCGAGAATGTGGATTTAGTATGCTATTTGTACTATTAAAACAAATGTTGTTCAACGACAACATGTTGAAATAGTACGACCATTATACGATGCACATTTAGCAACATTTAGAGCTCGATATTACATGCAATGCGAAAAAATAGCTTTTAGGTTTGAGGAAAAACGATAGAAATTAGTCTTAAACCAGTTGAAAAACATTACATCGTCAAATGAAATGAAAAAAGTTAAAGTGAACAAATAACATAAGAGAGAGAGAGAGAGTTAATCGTGATTCCCACAGCCACCGACCATCTCCGAGAACACATTAATTGTTGTTTCTTCTTCGAAATGCAACTGGAAAAAACATGTATATCAGTACATGATTTGTGATTAACATAAATCTACAACACAAAAGTAATTCGGCAACCAGAAATCTACAACAGACTTACAATAAATCTGCATCTTTTATAATAAATAAATAATGGTTTTAATAACTCGGCACCCGTTATAATAAATCGGCAATACTATGATTTAAAATACCAAGTTTGGTGTCTGATTTGATCCAAGTCGGCGGCCATCGTAGACAAATCTGACAGCGATGTAGGTGAGGAAATGTTTCTCGCAATAGTGAGCCATGAGTTTCCTCATGCGACAATGAACACGCATTGAGTAAACGTCTTTCCACCCCTCCTGGTCTTCGACAATCACCCTGACTCTCCTCTTGGGTTCCATGGAATTTGATACACTCATGATGTAATTGTGGATGTAGATCTTATTTTTACGAGAGAAAGAAGGTTTGGATAGGGAAGTTATATTGGGGAGGATTAAGATTTTATAGAGAAAATAATCTCGGTATCTTAAATCAATAAAGAGGAAAAAACCCCTTATAAAGTAAATTTAATTTAGTAGGTCAGAACCTACTAATGGGGAAAGTAAGACGTCTGACAAAAGCGGAAACCGAACAGTCAGTTGAAAAGACAATACATTTCAATGTTGAAGATTTTTTGCCATCGTTGCCGAATTCTTTGTAAATGCTGCAGATATTTTTGAAGCATTGAAGATTTTTTTTATGTTGTCGATATGTTTCCCGTGTTGCAGTTTAGTTTCGTGCGTTGCAAAGTTTTTTTCAACATTGCAGATTTTATTGACCCTTCTGCCTCCTTCTTACTTTCATGATACGCCGTCGTTTTCTTGATTACAGTAGCCCCATTGGGTATATCGACCATTGCTGTACATCTCCATCCCCGACATCTTCAATTACCTCAACCACCTTGAACTTCAACAACTTCAATTACCTCAACAACCATCGAGACCTTTAATTGCTTCAATCTCAATCGCCATCTTCAATTTCCAAGCACCACCACGATCGAGAGCTTCAATTTCTGCGAGGACATCGGAGTTCTTCAATTGCAGAGACCACCATCGAGGTCTTCAATTTCTAAGTTCGGATTCGTTATTTGTATTGACGAAATGTCCCAAGTTCAACTTATACTTGTTTGTGGAAAGTGGAGACACAGTAATGGTAGGAATATGTTTGTTGTCGACAGCTTTCGAGGGTCTAGGTCTATGTTAGTCGAAATAAAGTTATCTTTCGAAGAATTGATGGATATGATTCTTGAAGACTACGAAATTGAGATAACCCATTATGATGTCAATTTGAGCTACATGCTACCGAAGAAGGTTTTGAGTTGTTTACCTCCGAATCAACCTCTGGTGTATGTAACTAATACCAGACATTTGAGAACATTCCTATGTCAATCGAACGATGGACCAGTTCGTCTATGTGTTGAGATCAAAGAAAAGGCTTCACCTATCTCAAAGGGTGGAGGTAGTGAAGGTCCTCAAATGAGAAGTCCTGCAACGAATGGACCGCAAATAAGACATTCTCCGAAGGAGGAAGCTGTTATAGAAGATTCAGAGGAAGACAGTGCAGAGGAATCATATGAGATAATATTTGATTATTGTGAAGATTCAGACGGAATAGACTCAGGGGATGAGAATTTCGCAGAGTATGGAGTGAGTCCAAACGAGGTGGAAGAGATAGAGAAAACGAAGAAGATGTGTTTGTCAAATGTCTACATAAGTGAAGGAAATTGGCAACACCAATTACGAAGTTTCCATATTGATTCATTCAAAATAAGAGTTGGTGATAGTTTTGACACAAGGGAGAAATTGGAAGAGAGGTTGAAAATGTTGACTGTGATTGAGAGGTTCGATTACAACGTTTACAAATCGACACCTTTATTGTTGGTGGTGAAATGTTGGGTAAGCGGATGTTCATGGAAACTCCGAGCAACACCAATTGACGATTGGCCCAGATTTCATGTGCGTACTTATAATTCCGAACATACATGATCTGTGACGCTCAGAGCATCCAGAACAAGACAGGCAAGTGCAGAGATACTGGGAATTATGTACAAGGACTATGTTGGGGGTGTCGGGACTAGTGTGTTGCCTACACACATTTCAGATGCTTTGAATAAACGATTTAACATCAAGGCAATAGATCTATAAGATTTATATTGGTCTCGCATATTTTCAGTTACCTTACAGACTTTTGACTTACGTTGCCGATTAATTTTCATTGACGTGTTCATTCACCTTGTAGGTTGACTACTGGAAGGCTTAGAAAAAGCTAAGGCATGCACGAGATTTGGTAAGTGGCACTCCTGAGGAAGGATACGCAGATTTACCTGCATATTTGTACATGATTAAAAGAGCCAACCCGGAGACACACGCCATGTACTCCGTAGATGAAGACAACATGTTCAAGAATTTGTTCCTTTCATTTAGTGCTAGTATCAATGGATTTCAGTATGTACGTAAAGTAGTCGTTGTAGATGGAACCTTTTTGCAAGGAAGGTATAAGGGAACACTACTTACTGCAGCAGCATAAGATGGGAATTTTCAAATTTTTCCCTTGGCCTTTGCTATTGTTGATACAGAAAACGATGAATCGTGGGAATGGTTTTTTTAGGCAATTGAGTTCAGTTATTCCAGATGAAGAAAGCCTTGCCATTATATCTGACCGTCACAGATCCATCGGTAGAGCAATTGGCTTAGTGTACCCCAAATCCAGTCGGGGTATATGCACGTACCATCTGTACAAAAACATTTTAGTTCGCTATAGGAGCAAAGAAGCATTTCGTTTGGTTAAACATGCTGCATATGCGTTCAGACTCGTGGACTTTCAAAGCGCCTACGCCAGGATTCAATAGCTCAACCCTGAACTTCACGAGTATCTTGAGAAAGCGGATGTCAAATTATGGACGCGCGTGTATTTCCCAGGAGACATATATAACATGTTAACAAGGAACATGTCTGAAACAATGAACAAAGTACTGTCACCCGCGAGGAATTTAACCATCGTGCGGCTTCTAGAAGTTATACGAGGGATGATGACCAGATGGTTTGCTGGCAGGAGGGCATATGCAATGAAATTGAAAACACAATTAACCCGTGGGTTGAGAAATTGCTAGAGGTAACTATTACTACAGACAACAACTGTGTTTTCGTTTCATTTACGGTTCATCGTACAAAAAGTTGAATGTGTTTCTTTGCAGGCTCGTGTGGAGTATTCTAAGCTTCCATCAGTTCAAAATATTGATGCAGATCAAGTTCAAGTAACAGGTCCTACATCAATACATATTATCAACTTAAAAGAGAAGAAATGTTCTTGTTGTAGGTTTGAACTCAAGCGAATACCATGCGAACATGCAATTGCAGCGGAAGAGGAACGACAAGTATCTCGTATTTCTTGTTATGACCCTTACTACTCGAAGGCGTACCTGTTGAATTCTTACGCAACACCCATTATGCCTAGAGATTTTGTAGAACCAATACCGGTCGATGTCTTGAAAATGGTAAAACCCCCACCTGTTAAACCACAACCGGGAAGGCCAAAGAAGAGAAGATTAAAGTCCGCATTAGAAATAGCTTTGAAGAATAAAAAGTCACGCAAAGCAAACACATGCAGATTTTGTCATAAGAGTAGGCATACCCAAAAAACATGCAGCATGCGTTAATGAATTACTCCCTTTTTAATGTTGAACAATAACTGTTTTCAGTCAATAATTATGCAATACTAATAATTAATTTGCAACGGGTAATATAATTTGCAATGGCGACACTAGATTTGCTACTTGCACAGATATGAATAAAAAATCTGCATCATCGCTAACAAATCTGCAACATGATTGGAAAACTGCAACATATTTTTAAAACTGCTGCCAAGGGTAAGAAATCTGCAACACGAGAAAGACATCTGCAATTATTGGAAACAAATCTACAACACTAAATACATATCTACAATGCTGAAGTAGGTTACTAATGTGTTCCAACCGCAAACATTATTACCTCCTCACCTTCCTGATATTTACGCAAGACTTAACATCTGTTTCGATTGGACCTTTATCTTCCAACCGTCAAAATAACTACCCCCTCACCTTCCCATTCATAAATGTATGTAAAACCATTATATTAGTGGTTATTTCGAAACCTTTCTAAAAAATTCACAACTACTTAACAATTGTAATTGAAGTCATGGATAAAGGGAAGAGAAAAGTTGTGGCGATGAAGGGCGTCAAAGAAAATCTTCATGCACAGGAACTGAACTCGCTACACAAGCATTACAAGTCAGTGGTTGTAATGATGAACCATCAGAACAAAGCAAAGGATGAAGCAATGGAATGGAGGATCCAATACGAGCGAAAGAACGCAAAGCTCTATTTGTTACAAAAGCAGATCTCGGACGTTAGCTATGACAACCAGACAGAGTTCGAGAAACTTGAGAAGAAAGAGGAAGCTTTTAAGAAAAAATGGAAGGAGACCAAAATACCTCACGTTGGTAGTTTGGAGAAGATATGTGGAAGTTTCAGAGGTTTGGGAGGACCGTCTGGAAATGAAGAAGGTTATTAAAGACATGTTGTTAAATATCTATGTCTTAGTTTATGTTTAAAATGTACTGAATCATATGCTCAAACAAGTTCTCAATCCATCAATAAAATGTCATGTTTATGTGTTTAAAAATCTGTGGCAACAAACAAATCTAGAACAAAAATCTACAAGAGAAAATAATTCGGCAACGTACGAAAACTGTCTGAAAACTGTCTGGTTAGTTATGCACGTCTTAGTTTTTGTTTAAAATGATCTGAATCCTATGCCCAAACAAGTTCTCAATCCATCAATAAAATGTCGTGTTTATGTGTTTAAAAATCTGCGTCAACAAACAAATCTAGAACAAAAATCTACAAGAGATAATAATTCGGCAATGAAGCAATGAAATAGAGGATACAACGTACAATCAAATCATATTTAACATTTAAAACGTTTTCTTACATATTTACATTAATCAAATCAGAATCCGTAGGTTACATAGAATTATCCATGAGTTGCATATGTTCAGGCTCGGCCCGCCGTGGTAATGGATTTGTAGAAGCAAATTCAGAGCCCCGCGATATTTCCTCAAATAACTCAGCAGCGTATCTTTCTTGGACATATTGAATTGACAAGTCGCTTAGATCATTAAACAAACATCCCATGGCTAGACACTCAATGTACTTGAGAGAGTAAACACCACAATCTCCTGGTAATTCGTTCACGAGTGTATCTTTCTGAATTCTTGTAACATCAAACTGAGCTCCAGAATATTTCGTACCTATAGGCTACATTTTCTTAACCAATGCGGGAATCATTTTCCGTAAAGGGATTAGGTGGTCTTTAATTTGTTTATTAGTAGAAAGGGTTGGGATAAAGTCATATACATATATCTTTCTCTCCGGAAAGTTGACATCAATGGCAATCCAGTGATTACCATTCACATTGACACAACCATATAGGTTGTTAATGTCTGTCTTCCAAATCTTGTTAGTTTCAGAGCCGGGAAGAGATACACCATTGTATTGCTTAATGTGGTCATTCCTAAATATGTATGTTTTGGGTTCTTTGCAGAAATCATTGTAGTCTATAAACCAATAGTTAATGGCCCATGGATCCCAGAACCCTACTCTCTCTGTGTAAGGCAAGTTTGGCCCTTTTGATCTCAACCTGAACATAGTAATCACTTCTTCTAGGTGCTGCAACGAAGCAGAGAAATAAACGTTAGTGGAGACTTCAAAATGGACCAACCCAAGAGATAAACATGTTGAATATAAACTGCTAGATACGAAACTTAAATTACTCACAGAATCTGCAAGCCATCCATAGTCGCCTACAGGCCAAGGATTCCTAGGTAAAACCAATATTTTAAAGAACCGAACATCAGAATGGGCGCTTCCAATCGGTTGTTGCATGTAATACGAATAAGAAGATGTCAAAACAAATCTGCATCACATAACAAAACAAAACAAATCTGCAACACGAAACATAACTACAACATAAGTTAAACAAAACTACAAGAAAAAACAAATCTGCAAGACATACAAAAGAAATCTGGAACACAACAAAAGACAAATCTGCATCACATAACAAAAAAAACTGCTACACAAAACATAACTACAACATAAGAGAAACTAATCTACAACATAACTAAAAACATATCTGCAGAAAAAAATCTGCAAGACATACAAAAGAAATCAGGAACAGCACACAACACAAAACAAATCTGCATCACATAAAAATACAAATCTGCATCACATAACAAATATGCAAAACTAAAAAAGCCATTATGTTGTAGTTACGTGATACGTACTCCTTAGTTACCATCCACGTAATCAAAGCCCGCTGCTTCGAATCAACCACCATCTCCATTGGATCATAGACATAGGCTGATTACAACACTTCGTATGATGCGTTTAACAGTAGAGTTCCCTACAAAAAGTGAAGCCTGAGTAGATGCCAAAAGGTTAGACTCTCTTTCCCAGTAATGGCTGCGGTTGACCATCTAAGAGACGCTTGGTTAAAACATCAATTTTTTACCCATTTCTAAAAGTCCCATTTCCTCAGTATCGTCATCTGAAGACAATTGTGTTGTCTTTAAGACATCCTTTTCAACCGGCTCAGTCTGAACCCCAGTAGGGGATCCCTTTTTTTATGACATCCTTTACAACCAACGCAGAATGGTCTACAACAAAATCAAAGTCATCAGTGTTGTGTTTCATCACTTTCTTTGTTTGGTTAGGGTTCTTATTACGCGTCTTCTTAGGCTTCTTATTTGGCAGCAGATTTTGCCTCTCGTACACCTTTTCCATCTTAACCTTCATTTCCACCTCTTTTTTGTTCATTTTTTGGACACCAGGTGTAACCTCAGTAGGCACTGCGTCTAACTTCTTTTTTTTCGAAACATGGCCAGTTGTTTTCACACCAGGTGTTTTCTTGGATTCGAAATTCTGAGCAGACAAATTATCCTCTAATTCCTCTTGATAGCACAACCAAGACTGCTCAGAAAATATAATCCTCTGTTATAAAAAACAAAACAAAGGCAAAAAAAAGTAAGAGATTTATTTTGAAAAGGCATATAACACTCACTGGCGTCTTTGCTTCCAAATCCATATGTAGTGGTTGTGTATTCCTTCCTTTACCCTCCTTTAACATCCGCACATCACCTTGTATTGCGTCAATCTTGCCTTCCAAAATGGTACACCGATGATTCATAGTTGCTTCAATCCTTCCAACTAATGTGGTCGGGGACTGCACCAACCCCATCAGTACCTCGTCACCACTAACCTTCGAAGGGCCTTGTTCAACTTCTTCTGTAAGCTTCTCTGTTTTATTGGTTTTTTTAGTCTCCTTATATTTCCTCTTTTTTACTCCCTCTTCAGTCAACACAATCTGAGAAACTTTAATTTCAACAGGCCATTGGTTTGGGACCAAGGCATCCTTCATGAGATCAACAATCAACTTATCAAGCCTAGGATCATCTTGAAGATTGTTGTCAGGCTAAATAGGATACATTTTCTCCACAGAGACTGGGATCATATGTCTGACACGAACCTACCAAATACAAAATGATTTGGTAATCAACCATGATACTAAACAAAACAAGAATAGCTAAATTAAACTTCAAAAGTAAAACTGCAGTTTTAAAAACAACTGTAGTTTTCCATAACACTATAATACAAAATTCAACTAGAGTGTTAATTAAAAATGCAAAAGAAATAAATTCTACAATGGAAATACCTCTTTGTGATTCTGAATTTCATCAGCAATGAAGTCAGCAAACCTAAATCGTTTTCGAGAACCTTGCCAATGGAGAAGAGATGGTCATTCACTAACATCTCTTCGATTCCCCACCAAAACCCCTAAACCGGGAACTGACTCAAACACTCATATGTAAACAGCATGAATCAAACCTTGAATGGTTTGAGACGAGTTCTAGAATTCGATAGTCCTTATGGAACCTACCAAATAGGTGAAAGCTTCTCTACCCTAGGAATACTTGTCAAAATTGTCTACATCAACGACTCTCTTAGCAAGGGTTAAGAGAATCCTTGAACCTGCATAAATGCCACAAATGAAAAGATGGATGCAACATAACCTACACAACATCATCATTTCCCT
>OVBE01009432.1:904-16036 GCA_900406425.1 Iberis pinnata | reverse complement strand
ACAATTTAAGCTAACTGTTAAGAACAGTATAAACAATTTAAACAAGCTGTATAAAACTGTTTAAACAATTTAAACTAGCTGTTTAAAAGGGTATAAACAATTTAAACTGACTGTTTAAAAGAGACTCAAACTGTTTAAAAGACATTTTTTTCTTTAAAAAACACTGCAGTCTCAAATCAGTCGCTATAGCGACTGATTTGAGACTACAACATTTTTTAGAAGAAATAAACGTTTAGTCGTTAATCAGTCTCTAAATTAGAGACTAATTAGCGACCAAATATGTTTTTTTAAGTTTAATCTTTTCCACATGTTTACAAATCATGATAAATATAAGTTATTTTTTGAAAAATGCAAACTTTTCATTTTCAATGTTCTATATGGCATTATATATATATATATANTATATATATATATATATATATATATATATATATATACTTGAAACTTTTAAATATTCAACCTAACATATTTGTTAAGTGTAAAAAATTTACAAAACTTTAATATTATACTATTAATGATATTATTGATGTTTAGAATATAACACTACAAGAAAAACTGTTAAAACTCGGAAATTTTTTTTGTAACTATGACTACTATTTTGTGGCTATAGTGTGAAATAGCCACAAAAATAAGTAGCCACAACTCTATAGCTACAAAATAATAGTCACAGTTACAAAATAAATTCTGACTATTAACAGTTTTTCTTGTAGCGTAAAAAATATCAATTTTAAATCATTAATATATATTTACAATTTATGATTTAATTTTTTTTAAACATATTTATACAATATAAGAAATTATCATTTATAAATCAATAATATATATTTTTAATTTTTAAAACATAATTTATAATAATGTACATATTTATAAAATTTATTAGACCTATTTATTTAATTTTGTTCTTTAAAAGTGACTGATTTGAGACTGCAGCGTTTTTTAGAAGATATAAACATTTAGTCGCTAATCAGTCTCTAAATTAGAGACTGATTAGTCACTGTAAGTTTAAATTTTAGGTCACCTTCTTCCTTTCTCTTTTCTCATTCTCGCCACCTCTCACGATTTTCCCTCTTAGCGCCGCGGATTTCTTTCATCTTTCTCCATGTCCGGCGCCGGAAAAAGCCCCCGTGGCCGTGGTCGGCGCAAATCTTCCTCCCACCAGTCTTCTCCAGCAACTTTGACAGGTAACTCGGCCTTTATAACTCCCTTGCCGGTTCGTTACGCTGTGAGCCACACTTCCGCTGTTGATGTTCCGCCGGTTCCATCGCCATCTCAGATGTCGTCTCAACCTTCTTCATCACGGCCAGTGCACCAAAACCAGTGGCAACAACTTCGGCCGGTCCTTGTTCAACCAAGTCACAATTCGAGTCAAGCCCCTTCTCAAATGCCTCCTGAGCAAGATTCTGATGAAGATGTACAAATGCCGGCTCAAGTCAATGAAAATACACAGATTTTGATCGAGGATTTGTTGCAGCAGCCGGGTTGGGAACTTTATTTGCCGAAATTGAATCTGTTACCGAATGAGAACACCATTTGGTAAATGATTTTATGTTTAGTTTATTATTAGTAAATGTGCCAATTGTGATTTAAATTTGATAGTATAGTTTTGTGATTTTGATTTGGATTGTAGTTGGTTTGATAGTGAAATTGTGAAATGTGAAGTTGTTAGTTGTTAGTTGGTTTGATAGTGAAATGTGAAATTTGATAGTGAATTGTGATTTTGATTCTAATTATTAGTTAGTTTGATAGTTAAATGTGAAATTTTGATTTTAAATTTGATAGTGAATTGTGATTTTGATTCTAATTGTTAGTTGGTTTGATAGTTAAATGTGAAATTGTGATTCTAAATTTGATTGTGAATTGTGATTTAGATTCTAATTGTTAGTTGGTTTGATAGTTAAATGTGAAATTGTGATTCTAAATTTGATTGTGTTGTCATTTTTAAATTTTGAGTTATGATAGATTGTTTATATATACAATGTAAAATCAATAAAACACATGGTTTTGAAAATTGATTTGATAAATTTTTAAGTCTTTGTTTGTGATTGAATTATGAATATTGGTGTTTTTGATTAAATTATGATATCGATTTTGTCACTTTTTGTAGGTTTTTACCGTGACAACGACATTTTAACTCGAAAGATTTTAAAGATTTTGAAAAGAAAGTTCGACGGACAATACTACAGTTGGAAGATTCTCTCTGAAGACGTTAAAGATCGATATTGCATCGATTTTTTTGTATGTATTTTGATATTATGTAAGTTATTTGATTGATTCTAATTGATTTTTTTTTTGTAGCAAGAGTATAATTGGGATCAAATTTTGACACCAGAAGTTCGATATGAATTTAAAAAGATTTGCCAAAAGCGCCTAAAAGGAATGGTCAGTAAGGCAAGGACGAAAAGGGATAAACGACGAAATCCGTGGATTTTAGAAGATATATGGAAGACAATGTGCACCTATTGGGATATAGATGATGCTAGAGAGAAGAGTAGTATTGCATCTAACGCTCGGTTGTCGGACCCTGACGAACTTGGAGGTCGAATTCATGTGGCGGGCCAAAAATATTACTTGCGGATTCAACAAGAGATGGTAATGTAAAACTTCTTTATATTTTAACTAATAATAACTAACAATTTCAAATTTCAGGAACTTGAGTTGGAAAGGCCGGTGGCGATTGGAGAAGTCTTTATGAAGACACACATGAGAGTTGATGGTACATATGTGGATGCAAAGTCAAGACAAATTTGTGAGGCAAACCAGAAGAATATGGATGCAATGATAGTTGCAGCTTAAGAGGAGGCTTTCGATGGCACTTCTCAACAACAACCACCTACAACCGATCAACTCAACGAGATATTCATTTAAGTATTAGACTTTACATTATAAATAACTTATCATTTATTTTTTGAATTCCTTGTTTAATTTACAATCTAACATTGTTATGTATCGTAGTCCTCTAAAACCGACGAAAGAGGAAATGTTTATGGACTTGGGAGTCTATCAAGGATTTACGGGAAAGAAGGCAAGAAACGCAGTGAAGCTAGTTCAAGTGCATCATTTGTGTCATTGCAAGAACAATTGTTGGCGGCTAAACAACAAATTGAGAAGCAAGCAGTTGGGAATGCTCGACGTAAGGAGATGTTTCGAGCTGAGAATGAGCGACGTGAGGAGATGTTCAGAGCCGAAATGGCTCGTCGTGATGCTCAATCTGCTCAGGATCATGGAAAGATTCAAGATTTGGAAATGGTTGTTGGCTTCTTGAACCAAAATCCAAATTTTGCTGAGTATGTGAAAAGGAACCGAAATTCCACATCCAATCCATAAATTTTCTTTTTATTTCACTAGTATTTTAAGACAATGTTTGATTTTTAATTTTTTTTAAAACTTTTATTAGTATTTTAAATATTTTAGTTTCATATAAATTTCAAATCAACTCAAAATTAATATTATTAGTATTAATTTTAGAATGCATAAAAATTGTTCTATATAGTTACAAATACAGTCACAAACTAGTCCCTAAATTAGTGACTATTTTGCAACTACAAATCAAAGTAGTTGCAAATCAGTTGCTAATATTTTGGGACTAATTTCAGACTGCTGGAAGTATCAGTCGCTAATTAGTCGCTAATATTTAGAGACTATTTTGTGACTTGTTTCCTTCAAACTAAAACAGTCTATAATCGGTCACAAATAGTCAGTTACAAAGTAGTGGCAACCTTTGCAACCGTTTTGCGACTATGTTGTGTTTACATATTCAGTGGCAAATCAGTCGCTAAATGGTTTCACACAATTTAGTCGCTAAATAGTAGCAAATTAGCGACTGATTTGCCACTACGTAAATTAGCGACTATTTTTTAGCGACTGATTTTAGTAGTCGCAAATCAGTCTCTAAACTCAATTTAGCAACTGTTTTGTGACTATTTGTGCAGTGACAAAACTATTGTTTTCTTGTAGTATACTATTTACTTGTATATAAACGTGGATAACAAAATTCAAAACAAAAATTGATAGAATAGCATCGAATATTTTTTGTTCACAAATCAATGGTTTTTTAAATTTGATTTTCGTTCGTAAGCCAAGGCCCTGAAACAAAAGTCCTCTTCGTAGTTTAAGGTGTGGTCAAGCGCAATCAATGGCACTTGTAGAATAGTTTAAGGTGTGGTCAAGCGCAATTAATGGCACTTGTAGAATTAGTAGTTAAACTAGGTTAATGTTTATTAATGCACCAATGTCATGTATTTATACATGCATAAAAATCATATGATAAAGCCAAATTTTCTAAATATATGCAACACAATAAAACTAGATAATATTCCTTAATATCTGATAATACTCCCACTCAAGTTGGAGTATGAAGATTAGCAATGCCCAACTTGGAAATCGAAGAAAGAAAATGATCACGTCCCAAGGCCTTGCTAAGAACGCCAGCTAGCTGTTCGTCAGTACGTACGAGATGAATCTCGATAATACCTGCTTGAACTGCATTTTGAACCGAATGACAGTACGAAACTATGTGTTTTGTACGTTCGTGGAAGACTGGATTAGCTGCAATGTGGATGGCAGCTTTGCTATCACAAAAGAACTTCGATAGTGTAACCTGTTTAACTCCCAACCCTTGCAATAAGTTTCGTAACCACTTAGTCTCGCGAGGAGTCGCCACCATGGATCTGTATTCAGCCGAAGAATGTGGCACAGTTTGTTGCTTTTTTGTCTTCCATGCAATTGGAGAACCACCCAAAACACAATATATGCACTAAGTGAGAGACGAGTGCCTTATAGTGGGTATATATACTTGCTATTTGGCATTTTTTGAGTGTTTTCCTTGTACTTTTGGTATATTTTCATGATCCTAGGTGTTCGGGTCGTTTTGGAGAAAAAGATGGATTTTAGAAGGTTTTAAGTGAAAAAGGGCAATGATCGATCTGTGCAGTACGTGTGACGAGATCGATCCCTCCCTCCAGAGATCGACCAATCCAAAGCTCATGGAATTTTATGGATTAGAAGAATGATCGGTCCACAATAAGAACGATCGGTCTATTATGAAGAGAATGATCGATCTCCTGAGAGATCGATCGATCCCTACACTCGAGAAAAATTTGAATAATGTCAAATTACGAGAACATCCTCAAGATTATCTGCAATTTTATTTATTTTTATTCTTTTTCTTTCAGACTATAAAACCCCTTAGGCCTTAGTTTTATTTTACACCCTACGCTGATCTAATTCTTCAGAGCTTTTACAAAGAGACAGATTCCAACCTTGTATTTGGAGAAGAATTCTGAACTTTGTCTTCTATTTATATAATTTGGTTCTTGTTCATTGATTTTAGTTATGCAAACTTTAATTATGATTTCTGAATTCGTTTCCATGTACGAGTAGTTCCCTAGTTAGGTTTTAGGGGTTTCCAAGAGAAACCAGGTTTGATAGTTAGGGTTCCACATAATGGATTGAAATCATTAAGTTCTTAGTCTAAACTTGTTCACAATGCTTGAATTAGATTGACCATCTATTTCATTGATATTAGATTGATAAACATAAAGAGATTTGGTTTAGAAGTATGATCTAGTCTAGATAACTAAGTGTTATTGCTTGCGGGAGTATTGTCCTGAATGCTTATAAACATACTGAATCTGAATTTAATGCTTGATTGAATTATCTAAATAGAGAGAGAGTTTTTCTTTAGTAATTCAAACATAGGGTTTAATACTTCGAGAGGAGATTAATCTTTTGTTGTCTTTCATGTTGAGAACTATTTTCAAAGTAAAATCCTGCATGTTAACCTAAATTTCAAACCTGAATACCTGTGGAATTGCCTATTGTATGACGTCTTACTTATTTGATTTATATCATTTTAATTACTGCTTTTATTTTCAATCGTTCGAAAACAAACAACCTAATTTATCCGTCTTAGCTAAATTCGATATAAAACTGAAAGTCATGCTTTTTGATCTCTGTGGAATTCGACCCTTGCTATACTACTTAGATATGTTCTCTACAGTGTAGATTTATGATTAAAATCCTGAGCCAATCAGATTTTTGGTGCCGTTGCAGGAGATCAATAATGCCTTTAATTTTTCTTTAGAATTTAGTCTAAGACCTTTTTTTTTACCAGACTCGTCGTGTTTTTTTCTTCTTGATTTCGTTTTTATAGGTGCATGACCAGAAGATCTGAAAAATTCAAGGAATTGCTCAACCTTAATAACCCATAACTCTAGAAGTTAGAACGCTCAAACCGGAAAGCAAAAAAGAATGCAATCTCATCCAACTCAATGTGAGATAACGTTAATCTTAACAATCCGGTCTTACCCGAAGATCCGAACAACCAGCCCCCTCCCCAAGGGGCGAACAACTTGAATCCTCCTCAAGGGGGCTTACACCAATTAATCAACCCACCCGGAGGAGCAAACAACAATCAAGTGCCACAAGGATAAAAAGAAGCTAGTGATGGTAATCAGATTAGGCAAAACTACATTCTTATAGGAGATCCACAAGGATTTGCCAACAATCATCCAGCTCAAAACAGAGTTCTAGTTGAAGACTTCAACAACTCTGAAGCTTTGCTTGCTAATAGGAATGCCCTTCACCCTCGTTAACCTCAACGACAAGACTACTAGTTCCCTTTCCAACTCATCCAGCTGATTCAACAAGACCAATCCCATGTTTTGCCTACTAAGCACCCAATAGACCACATTGAAAACTTTGAGGATATCTGTAGCACCATTCAACTCAATGGAGTCTCTATGGATTTCATGCATTGCAAGCTTTTTAGTCACTCTTTTCCTGAGAGAGCTCTCAAGTGGTTAAAAACGCTTCCAGCCAACTCTATTTATACTTGGGATGAATTAAAATCCAAATTTCCGAACCACTTCTACACAACTACAAGGACCAATAACCTAAGAAGAAAGGTTTCTCAGTTTTAGCAGGGTCCTGTAGAATCCTTCTTCGAAGCATGGGATATATTCAAAGAATACCTTCGAGATTGTCCTCATCATGGATTCTCTGAATTGCACCTTCTTAACACCTTTTACATAGGCATCCATTGAAGATATCAACTCATTCTTGATAAAGCTAGCAATTGTGACTTCATGACCAAACCGGTGCATGAAGCGTATCAGCTGATAGAAAATCTTGCTGTGAGCAAGAACAATCATTGTCCTGATTTCGATAGAAGAGGAAGGTTAACCACTTCATATTCATCTGAACTTGCAGAGCTAAAAGGACTCCTTACTCAACTTCTCAAGAGAAAAAAACAGAAGCATGTTAGTTTCGCTAAAGATATAAAGAAGATTGAATCATATTGTTTTGCTTTCCAAGAGCCAGAACCTGTAGAAGAAGAAGTGAGCTATGTCAATAGCAAAAGTCAAAAAATATACAACCAAGGATACAATTCAGGGTTCAACAAGTATAAACTTTATTGGAGAAGCACTAATGTAGCAAATCCCCAAGATCAAGTGTACTCACCTCAACAGAAGATTTTTGTGCAGAATTCTGAACAATCTTTTGGTCAGAATACAGGTGGAAGTGGTTTTAAGGAAACTAGAATAGGAACTTTTTGCAAAATTCCAACTCATGCGGTTTTCAAACGATCTCTCAGCCTGGGTTTCAAGAAGAAGTTTTGCTTCCGAGCGATAAGACAACAAGATGGAATTAATGCTCAAGCAAATCTTGGAAGTTCAGCAACAATCTGAAAGGAACATCAATGTCAAGATAGATAACATGTACAATGACTTGAACAACAAATTTGAGTAATTTCCACTCATGTGAAGAAGTTCAATTTTCAAGTAGCTCAAACTGCAGAATCTGTAAGGTGACAAGCTGGTGTATTCCCTGGGAAAGTTGAAGACAATCCAAAAGGGCATTGTAAGTCTATATTTGTTGAATTGATTGAAGATGTTAGTAAAAAGAATGCAAATTTCGACCATCATGTTGCAGAAAAAGATGCAGACTTAAGAGATCGATCGATCGATCTGTGAAGGAACGACTGATCCAATGGTTCTGAAAATTCCCGTGACTTTAGACCGATCCTTCTTCCCACACTACTACGGCTCCAACATAGGTATATAAACCCATAATTCCCTACGTATTTGAACCTAAGAAGTCGATAACATAATTTGAGGATGAAGAGATGACATGTAGGAAACAAAATCCTCTTAGGAAGCTTCATAAGCTGTAAGATCCTGGAGAGTTTGTAGTTCCTTGTTTAATCAACGAAGTAGATTTCATGGACGCACTCTGCGATACATTAGCTAATGTGAATAGGTGTTGCAGGGAAATTTGGGATTTCAGGTATTAAACCATCTAAGACATCCTTTAAGCTTGCTAACGATTCCACTGTATCCTCTAAAGGATTCATCTCTGATATGTTGGTACAAGTTGGAGATTGTCTACTTCCTTTTTATTTTCATATCTTGGAGATGAATGGGTATTCAGATAAGCAAGTAATTCTAAGGAGACTAACTTAACATATGTAGGAGTTGTAGTTGATTTTCCTAATCAGCGTATCTCCCTCACAAAGGTTAAGAAATTTTTATTTACCCATCAGTCGTTCCGAAAGTTGTGCCTACACTCACTGTGGTTAAGTAAGAAAAGTTGAAGCTTGAATCTCAGATGAATCATACTGATGGGGGTGCAGTTACTGAAATCTTGGATAAAGAAGCTCAAATCTCAACAAGGAGTACAATTCCAAAAGCCAAAGAAAAGTTGAAGGTGACACCGATGAAGATCAAGAGAGATTCTCAAGTGACTTTGAATCCTGGGGAAATGGTTGGAGATGCGATAAAGTATAAAGGTCAAAATCAAAAGTACTTCAAAGCCTTTCTCAAAGGTTAGAGCCTTTTTCACCTTAGATCTTAAAGAGAAGGGAACTGATGTGGCAAAAGATGTGATGAGTAAGGTTCTGAAGTTGACGATGTCCACTCTTGGACCTTGTTATGGAGAATCTCTTGATGCTGACCCAACCCCGACTTAGGAGGTAAGTTTGTCAAGCTAGTGACGTTAAACAACCGCTAAGTGGGAGGCAACCCACTATTTTGTGTTTTACATTAGTTGTTTTTTGTTTTTGAGTCTGTTTAGTTTTAGATTACGAACTTATTGATTTTTATTTTTGAGTTCTTTGTGATTTAGGAAAATACATGTTCTGATTGGGGGCACGGATCTATCGATCCCTTTTTAGAGGAAACATGCACATACTTTCAGAACGATAGTTCATTCCTTCTGGAAAGATCGTTCTATTAATCTGGAGGAGTGTTATAAAATAGTCCGATCGATCGGTCTAGCATTCCACAAAAACCCGTTAGCAGAGATCGATCGATCGCAACAGAGACTCGTTCTCCTTCTCATGTAACTTTTGAAATTCACCTTGAACTCATGTTTTTGTTTATTTCCTTTACTCAGGTCTTATTCTTTCTCTTGGATTTATTTTCATAATGGGACGGTGTGAAGTAAATCTGGGGGAGGGTATATATCTACTTATTATGTTTTGTGTTGTTTTGGATGTTTACTCATTTTGGTGATATTTTTTAAAAGTTTTTATTTTTGATTTAGTCGAGTCTAATTGAGTCGAAGGATTTACAGCAAGAATCTGGGACGTTTACTAACCTAGTGTGAGTTTAGTATCACTTTCTGCTTGATTATTGACTTAGATTTAACTGTTGTGATAGATTTGGAACCCAATTGACTGATTCATATGCTTTTGAAATTTCTGACCTTTTAGATTGTTGATGATTTGATGCTAGATCTATTTAGATATGACTTAATTTGATATTAAATTCTCTTTCTTATGGTGTTGGCATATTTTTGAAAGCTAGGTACCTTGCTCTTTAGTTCTCTGTAAAACCGACAAGTTCTTTCAGTATGATATGAATCTTTTCTCTCATCCCCTTCAATAAAAATGGTAAAAGAGGGATTGAACAGCGGACCTCGAAGTCCGTTTCCTCATCCCATAAAATGGGCTGCTAAAAGAGAAAAAAAGAAAAGCGAAGAAGAAAAAATGAAAAAGAAGAAGCAGTAAGAAAAGAAAAGAAAAAAAAGAAGTGGGAAAAGGGGAAAAATGGTCAGGAGAAGGGCACTTTGATAAAAGAGTTATTTAAGCGCATTGATCGATACCCCAAAGGTGAGAAAGCACTTATTTGTACTCAATTGAATCTAATGAGCTGGTTGAGATGATTTGATGGTTTGATTGATTTGAGATTTAGAGTAGGAAGCATATTGTTAGGAACAAGTAAACAATTTATTTGCAGTGATTGTCTAGGATGAATGTCTTTTAGTTTTTGATGTCTGAACTCGGGGTTGTTGAGATTCTGTAAGTTCTTATGTTGTCCGATTTCAAACCTCTTCTCTGGATTTGATTTTTGCTTTACTTGAAGACAAGCAAAGATCTACGTCTGGGATAGTTGATATTACTCGGGTTTTAATGCCTTATAGTGGGTATTTATACTTGCTATTTGGCATTATCCGAGTGTTTTCCTTGTAGTTTTGGTATATTTTAAGGATTCAAGGTGTTCAGGTCGTTCTGGAAAAAAATGATGGATTTCAAAAGGTTTCATGTCAAAAATGGCCAAGCATGAAGACAAAGGAATTTTTCTAGACGTAGAATGATCGATCTGTGCAATACATGTGAAGAGATCGACCCCTCCCTCCAGGGATTGATCGATCCAAAGCTCCTAGAATTTTATGGATAAAAAGAACGACCGGTACAGAAGAAGAACGATCGTTCTGTTATAAAGAGAACGTTGGATCTACGCATTAGTGGACGAGACGCCCAATACGAATCGCAGTAGACAGAGAGAGACAAGCCTGGTGAAGAACAAAAGATGATGCCTTCCCAAAGTACCCTTAATGTAATGCACCACACGCAAAGAAGAAGTCGAATGAGTTTCCCTTGGTGCTTGCATAAATTGTGTTAGAAAACGGACCGCATACGAGAGATCCATCCGTGTGTGTGTAGATGAGCCGTCCCATGAGACGATGATATGGATGAGGATCTTCAAGTAAAGGATTGTCATCTAACCCAAGTTGATGGTTTTACTCGAGAGGAGTTGGAGCTGGACAAGATCCCAAAAGGCACTCTCATTAACGATATGGAGAGCATACTTAAACTGAGACAAATATAAACCATCCAAACTTTGACTTACTTCAATACCAAGAAAGTATTTGACTTTGCCAAGATCTTTCATAGCAAAGCACTTTCCTAAATAGTCTTTAAATCTTTAAATCGTGTCGCCATTATTACCACAAACAAGAAGATCGTTTACATAGATAAGCACATGAATTCCAACATCAGTCAATATGTATGTGAAAAGTGAGTAATCATTGTAAGACTTAGTGAAACCAAACCGAAGAAGTGAGTCAGAAAACTTCTTGAATCAACAACAAGGAGCCTGCTTAAGACCATAAAGATATTTGTTAAGACGACAAACCTTATCCGGATGAGTGTGTCGAAATCCTAGCGGTAGCTTCATGTAGACTTCCTCAGTGAGATCACCATGAAAGAATGCATTGTGAACATGCATTAGAAATTTTTTCCAATTCTTGGCTGATACAAGACAAAGGAGAGAACGTACAGTTGCTAGCTTAACCACTGGAGCGAACGTATCAGAGTAATCCTCGCCTTCGACCTGGTTATTACCGAGCACCACATGTCTTGCTTTATGTCCCTGAACAGAACAATTGGCATTATACTTGATCTTATAAACCCATTGACACCCGATGGATTGTTTGTGAGAAGGTAAAGTGACCAATCCCACATATTGTTGCATTCCAAAGCTTCTAGTTACTTTGTCATTGCTTGTCGTTTAGGCTGTTTCTTTGAAATGCTTAGGCTCAATGGATGATGTTATTGTAGCCAAGTAAAGCTTATGTTCGGGTGAAAAATGATCATCAAAGACACAAGAAGTAAGAGGATATAAGGATGTAGCTTGGACTGACAACGAGGACAATGATTGAGACGAAGAGGGAGCATGAGCGTGAGGGGTAACATCTGAGTTGTAAGTGGCAAAATCATTAAGCCTTGTAGATCAAAAACGTAGACGCTGTCCTTGGTCTCGAGCAGGCTCAACCAACTGTTTGGGATACTGTAACTCGGGTTGAACTACAACCGGAGTAAGGGGTGAAAGTGAAGAAGCATGAGACTCATGAACTGGAGTAGACAATGATGGAGATTTAGAAAATACGGGACTCCCCCTGTCCCATGATGCTGGAACAGTGAGCAAGTCATGAGTACTATCATGAGATGGAGATGTCGGGATAGAGATAAGAGGCTCAAATTTTGCAAAAGGAAACTTATTTTCATGAAAATTACATCCCAAGAAACCAAGAAATCATGTTGATGAAGATCAAACAACTTCCAACCCTTCTTTTCAAAATGATACCCGACAAACACACAAGAACGACTCCGTGAGCTAAAGTTATCTTTATGACGTAGATAATAATGAACTGAGCAATCCAAGCCATAGACACGAAGCAACTTGTAATCCGGTTTAAAGCCATGCAAGATCTCATACAGAAATCGACCAGAGTGTAAACTACAAGAAATATGACAATCGATAGCGTCCCAGGATAGCGTTTTTTGTGTAACTGCTATTGTATATAGACACAGGTTTTATCCATAGCGTTTTATTTTTTTGGACGCTATTTTTTCATTCCAGGGGAAAAAAATATACAGAGGCTCGTAAATTTGCTTAGTTTTGGCACTTACTATTGCAAATAGTACAAAAAACGCTATGGTAACTTTTTCAACATAATCAATTCGATCGATCGACTTAGTTATGTCTCTCTTTCTTCATTATTTTCAGAAGATCTTCAGTGTATGCGTTACTTCGGGACATTGTTGATCTCACCGATTCGAAGCTCCATTGTTTAATCGAGAAGGGATCTTCCTCATATTTAGTTAATTTGCAATGCCAGACTGCAAATGTGGAATTTAGCTATATACAGATTGGTTGATTTTGCTATTTTGATTTTGATGTATCATCTATATATATACAGATTGTTTTAATTCGTTAGATGTGGAATTTAGCTAAAATGTTATTTTTTTTTCTCAGTTCTGAAATGAAAGTAAGGACGAGAGGAGGCTCTGCTAAGGCCCGTCGTAGTAGACGTAACCTAGGCTTAGAGGCTACACCTGCACCAACAGGGGTTAAAAATGCATCATGAGGAAATAAGTAAAGAAATAGTATTGAAGATGAAAAACCTGTTAATTTGGATCAACATGGGGTAAAAATGCTAGCAATGATGAGTTTCCAACAATAAGAAAAAAGAGGTCAATAAAATATAAGAAGATAGTTAATCTGTCAAATTCCAGTGAGGCTGTTGAACATGAAGAATTAGATAGAGTGGTGGAAGATGTTAAGGGTGAGAATGTAAGACACTTGAAGATAATCAGAATCAGAGTACTGAACAGAATGACCATGAAAAAAATGAAGATGAAGATGGTTTTGCTGATAATGATGACGATTTTGATGAGGGTGAGAATGTAATACTTGACGATGAGATATAATTTACTGAGACACAAGCTCTTGAGAAAGAAAATGACCAGACTCAGAGTAGTCACCATGAAAAAATGATCAGAGTACTGAACGAAATGACCATGTTAACATGGATCAACATGGGGTTAACAATGAGAGGACTAAAGGAAATCAAACTCTGACTAATGAAGTGAGGGAAAAAAGAGAAGAAGACCAACAAAGATACGTACAGTGGCTACATATCCTAATGAAAGGGTCTCAGTGTCATTCAATGAGTATGGTGAACATGTTAGACCTGGTTCTGTTACATTGTCATCTTTTCTTGGTCCTCTGGTGAGAGAACATGTTCCAGTTACATTGCCTGACTGGAGAAAACTTGATCAAGTGTCTTAGGATACCATGTGGGAGGAGATCCATGTATGTTTGACCATTTAAGCAATTTATCTTGATCCAAGATAAGTGTTCATTTTAGCATAATTTGATGCAGATGAAGCAGCTGGGATGTTTGTAGGGGGCTGGGAAGTCAAGGTTGTTGGCACAAGTAAGAAATGCCAAAAGTGTTGCTGAGAGGACTGCTTTAAAACCCAGTNATCTTCTCAAGTATGGAACTCATGGGTTAGGAGCAATACCTCTCACACGTTCAAGGTTTTTAATGTTGTTGTAATGGTCATAATGTCTTTTTATATGTCTTTTAGCTTTAATGAAGTATTGTTGTTGTAGGAAAAAAGTGCGAAGTACAAAGAGCTGAGAAAAACCAGATACCTCACACAACAAGTCGCAAAGGGATGCTTAGATTAGCTTATGAAATGGTAATTAAAATGAATTTTCAATTCAATCCTACGAAAAATATTATTCAGTATTTTATCTTTTTTGTTATAAAGAAAATGAAGAGTCCAGATCCAAGGAAGATTAGTAGGAGTCAGACTTGGATTGCCGGACACACACATGCGGATGGTAGAGCTTTGAAGCCTGAATTTGCTGACACTGTTGTAAGTAGTTATGTAACTTGTTACTACATTGTTATATATATAAATGATCATTCTTATATCTTGTGTGTAAAATATTGATATTAGGCACAAATACAGTCACACGATAGTAAGATGGACTCTACATCATGTGATGACTTCATGGAAGATGTAGTGAGCAAGGTTTTTGGAAAAGAGAGACATGGAAGAGTGAGAGGATATGGCAGAGGGATCAGTTCTACTAAGCTATCATTTATGCAAGCTAGAGACTCAAAGATTGCTGATTTGCAATGTCAGATTGAAAATTTGAAGGGGATTGTAATGGATTCAATAAGAAATAAGGTAATTATATTTTCATATCAGTTCCAATCAGCTTCCTAATTTGTTAATTAAATCAGTGGCCATGTTTCAGACAACCACTGGTGGTACTGAAACATCCGAGGGTGTTTCTAATTTGAAAGAAGGTGTGAGAGTACAAGTGCTGGATTGGACTGACTACAAAGTTATGATTAGGGAAGGTTCATTTTGCTCTACTGATCCCTACTACAAAGTTGGTAGGCTACCAATTGGTCCTTATGCGGTAGCCATTACTGTGACATCTGCAATGACACCTGAAGCTGCTCTCTGAAGGTCTATATTAGAGTCAGTAGCATCAATTGGTCTAGCTGTGGGATGCAAGATTGCATGGCCTGTTGATAAAGTTA
>OVBE01009431.1:0-16036 GCA_900406425.1 Iberis pinnata | reverse complement strand
TAGAGAGAAAACAATATAAATATCTATCAATAACTTTTTATATTATATAACTCATCTAGATTTATATATTAATATTTGATTATTATTTTTAATATTTATCTATACTTTTTTATATTAAAAACCTTTTATTAAGTTTTTTATATATGTTATTTTTTGAAAAAGTGTCATATCGAAAAATATATATTCAAATAAGTAATTATGAAAACCTAACTAAAATTCTAATAGGTGTAATCATGACATATATGTGATTGTTATTTTTGTAATAAAAAAGTAATAATTAATAATAAATTTTTTATTATATAAATTATCTATGTTTATATGTAACTATTTGATTATTCCGAATTATAACAAAAATGGCTTCTTATTTTGGACCTTATTATATATTCATACATTTAGCTCATATCATAATAATGCATAATTTATTTAAAATAATAACTATAACTATAAATATTGAACTTAATGCTGTCTAAAATTAATTAATTTTTATCAAAACTTAACACATATAAAATCAAATTATATTAATATATATATTTGTACAATTTAAATTTTTATCAAATGGACTTATTTGGATATTGGGTTTGTAAACAATAGCACTATGGTTTTCTTATAAATTTTGTAATATTTGAATATTTTGTATAAAATATACTACACATACAAGTTGGTTTTATATGAATACTTTTTTATAAAATTTATTTAAATCACCTAGTATATATTAATACTAGAAAGTAATCCAGTAGCTCTGGAACTAAGAAAAAATTCTCAAAAATCATTGTTTTTGTCTCTATTCCAATTTTGATAGGCATTGAAAAGGTTACATTCGTTTGTAGACTCTTTGATGTATAGAAGCATTAAGATTATTGGTTTTTCCTTACATGATTAAAATGATTATTTCTGCAGTGGATTACTTCCAACATGTTTTCTTTTGTGTATGGATTAGGCAAGTCCCTTGAACATTTCTTTCTCTCTTCACATGGTCTTGAAACGTTAGATTTTTGATGTGACATTATTTCTCTTGCATCTATATAAATGCAGCAATAAGACGGCCTGATGTGAGAAGGCTCTTGAATCTCCCTAATGGAATAGTCTCTTCTACACCTCTTGCGTGTTTTCTTTTGTGTATGGATTAGGCTCTTGAACTTTGTTCTGATCTACAAACTTTTTTCTTGCAGGTTTAGTCTTTTCATACTCTGCAAAGATGGAGAGACTATAGAGTAAAAGAGATAATGAACTTTGTTTTGATGTAGAATATTTCAAGAGACACAATTTAATGGTGTTAGTGAAAGTTAACCATTGACTAATTTAATGATTAAAATGGTTTAATCAACAAAAATTCGTAATTTATTTAGTTTACTTAAGAGTTGGATTTTTTTGGTTATTTTTCTTAAAGTTAAGGAACATCACAACCATGCGATCAATAAAAACACAAAGCATAACTTTAGCAAGAGGATCAAGCAGCAATGTCAGAGCAAGATAAAGCATACCTTTAACTTTATCTCCTTTATAAAAGTAGGTGTGGTGAAGGCTTTTCGATACCAATATTGTATAAATCAAGGACCTACAGATTATAAAAAATGTGAAACATTTGGAATGATAATGCAAGTTTTTTATTTTGCAACCATGAATATATCATCATAAAGAGCACTAACAAGAATAAATATTCTTTTGTCATGAAAATCAGAACTGGAGACAATATAAACATCGCCAATATCTGCACCTTTTTCTGAATATAAGACACATATGAGGCAAGCAACGATTATGCATAAAAGTCGGTTTGTAATGTGACTAATGTCTATACCTTAAACCCACCAACAGTTCTTGCACTAATTATTAGGTCATGTTGAATTGCTTGAGTTAAAGCATAAGTAATAAAAGATGCAGGAACTGCACCTGCACTATCAACACCTCACCCAAGCACAAGCTAGAGATTTAGATATTAGCAACAATAACTATTATAATTAACATCAAGAACTCAATAAACATATTGAAACATTGATTAAAATGAATGCATACTAAGAGTTGAATCTTTTCCTGGACATACTATATTCAAGTCTTTATATGTTTCATTAACAAAACCTAAGCCCCATCGTTTGGAAAACTAAAAGTTCAATTTTTATAAGACACATGGCGAGCCTTTATAACTTTGTATATTTATTGTCATATTGAAAACTAATTCAGCTATATTATTTATATCATACTAAAAACATTTAAAATAGATATTTTATGCAGTTTTACTTTCTATATTTTACCATCATTTAAAAACATATTTGACCATGCAACGAATGCAATTATCCTAGTGTTCCAATATTTTTTTAATTCTCCTTAGAATTTTTTAAAAAATTAAAATTGGAATGATGATTTATTTTATTTATTGTGTGTACTTTAAAAAAAATCTTGACTTATTATTATTTTATAGATTTATTGGTATCAATTTTCTAAATTTATGTAACATTTTGACAAAAGGAAACATAGCATGAAGCAAATACAAAGCAACATAAACATATTAAAAAACAATCTAAGCTACATAAAGACTACGATAAGGATAAGAAGAAAAACATATATCATCTATACATAGTTAGATTTTATATAAAAAAAAGGGAGAAGCATGATGGAGATCCTCGTGCAACATATGACTGTAATCAAAAGTCATTGGTAACACTTTTCGCTCATTGAGTGTAGTTGTAGCTCCCTTCAAAAAAGAATCTCATTTTTGAAAAAATTACTCCGTAAATATTTTCTTAAAGTGTATAGAAAATGTAACTTTTAAAAAACGTATTGTGCCTTGAATAATTTTTGGGTTTATGTCGGTTACCACAAAAGTTACATCAAGTTTTATGACACATAAATTTTGCATGAAGTCTCCGGCAACACTTCCCCATAAAGCTATCTTTTTACATAAATTTTATCCTCAACGTTTTGGTGTGATAAATTTTTATCCTCAGAACGATCTGTCTATTTCTTATTTTTCTTCTGATTTTCTCCCTCATTTCTTCCTCTCCAAACTCCGTTCTTCTAGTTGTTTTTTTTCCAAGTTTTTCAGCAAAATCCCATGTATTGTGCGGAATGATTTTGAGAAGTTGCAAAAAGAAAGACGTTGCAATGCTTTGCATAGAAAAGTCATGACGTTTGGATGAAAGGGTTGATAGATGACAAAAAAATTTGTGATATTGGGCTACGATATATTAAATCAATAGGCCCATTAAAACCATCTTTTTCTAAAATTTTAAATGGGACATGTGTCAATCAAAGAACTAATTTAACACAATTTTTATAATATGTATAATTTAGCTAGTTGAACATCTCTTAACCATGACCATTTTAAAATGAACTAATCTGAAAGGTTGAAACTAAATTTCTAAACTCATTCATGGATGATTTAAATTGAATGATCAAAGACAAAGTGAACAAAATGAAGAACTGACTTAAAGAACACAAAGAGTCCAAATTCTATTGTCTTCAACAGAGAATCTTCCTCTTTAGCAACAAATAGAAATTTCTCAGGTTTGTGGCGTCAGTGCATCAAACCAAGAGTGTGAGAAGTCTCTAAAATACCACAATGGTTCTCGTGAGCTCAGCGGCTTTCATCTCAGTGTAACGTCCACGTTTGACTAATCCTATCAAAAAGTGAACCACCATAACAACGCTCCATCACAAGATGTACAATGACTACATCTTCATAATCTCCTTTGATGGAAATTACATTTGGATGACCACCCAAGTTATTTTTCAAATCATCTTTTTAAATTATCCTAGTGTTCCAATATTTTTTGGATTCTCCTTAGAAATTAAAAAAAATAAAATTCGAATGATGATTTATTTATTTTCTGTGTGTACTTTTAAAAAGAATCTTGACTTATTATTATTGTATAGATTTATTGGTATCAATTCTCTAAATTTATGTAACATTTTGACAAAAAGAAACATAGCATGAAGCAAATACAAAGCAACAGAAAAATAACAAAAAAACAGTCTTAAGCTACATAAAGACTACGATAAAAGGAAAAATACATAGTTAGATTTCATATAAAAAAAAGGGAGAAGCATGATGGAGATTCTCGTGCAGCATATGACTGATATCAAAAGTCATTGGTAACATTTTTCGCTCGTTGAATGTAGTTGCAGCTCCCATGCGAAAAAGAATCCAATTTTTTAAAAATTTACTCCATAATTATTTTCTTAAAGTGTATAGAAAATGTAAATTTTTTAAAAAGGTATTGTGCCTTGAATAATTTTTGGGTTTATGTTGGTCACCACAATAGTTACATCAAGTTTTATGACACATAAATTTTGCATGAAGTCTCCGGCAACACTTCCCCATATAGTTATCTTTTAACTATCTCCTGCAGATATCCATGGTGTGTTAATGTCTTTGTAAATGATTTAAAAAATACATTTAGCTTGATTGAAGTAATTGTTTGTCTACTTTCTTGAGTTGAAATTTAAATTCTATAATCTTAAGAAATTTAATCCACGAAGTCTGAAATTCGTTGGAGATACTCCAAAACAAGTTATTTGACTGGCCAGTTTGTCTTCCAAACTAATTTCGTTAGCTACACACATAAAGAGAAAATCAACAATCGTAGATATTCAGAAAGATCAACGAAGAGAAAAAATTTTAGAAGCGAGAAGCTCCATATATTTTTTGGTAAATACCTTTAGATTTCGTTATAGCTTCTTCACATCAAGTTTATCGTCGCCTTCTGAAATTGAAGCTAACTGACCCTGAAATTATAACAAACAGTTAATTAGTAATCATTCTACATCAATTACAACTTAGTGCTTCTGCTTGCACACTTTCATGTGTTTACCTTGTTAACAGCTCAACCACAGCAGAAGTGTATAACCGTACCCTATCTACAGAAAATGTAATTTATAATGTTTTGATCTCTCACAGAACCTAAAATATATTTATGAAACACTGCTTATATGAAAATTGATGAAGAGACAAGTCGATGTTGCTGGATGAGAGGCTTACATATGCAAGAAAACAGTTCATGATTATGTTTTTGAATGGTCATGACTAATTGTAATGTTGCAAAATTTTTATAAGGTGTAACTCTACATAATTCTTAATTAATACTTGTACACATATCTCGTATAAACTACCAGTCATTTGCCTTTCCAAAATGACATGAACACACAGGGAAAGGACTGAAGAAGACTCGAGTTTTCTAAATCGTTCAGCTCAAACGCAAGATTCAAGTCTTTGGAAGGAAGAAAAAGAGAAAGCTAATGGACGCATACCTGAAACTGCCTCCGCGGATCCTTATCACAGTACGATCAGCATCCGGCGAGGCCACCGTTGCATTCACCTACGTATCTTGGTGGTGGTTGTGCATGGTATTCCACCCAATTTCATAACCCTCACTCTCAATCGCCACCGCCTCCACCTCAGCCACAGTCTCACTCTCAATTTCAAAAAGCGTTGAATATGGTTGTTCAGATTGTAGCCATTATTAACCCTAAGGAGCATAAAACAACCATTTATAAGTGAAATTATTATCACTGATCCATCAATATAAGATCTGTAAAGTGAAACCAAAAGGAAGATTAACATCAACAAAGAGTACCTGATAAATTTTATCCTCAACGTTTTGGTGTGATAAATTTTATTCTCAGAACGATCTGTCTCTTTCTAGTTTATCTTTTGATCTTCTCCCTCATTTCTTCCTCTCCAAACTTCGTTCTTCTAGTCATTTTTATTGTTCAAGTTTTTCAGAAAAATTCCATTTATTGTGCGGAATGATTTTGAGAAGTTGCAAAAAGAGAGACGTTGTGATGCTTTGTATAGAAGAGTCGTGACGTTCGGATGAAAAGGTTGATAGATGATAAATAAAAATTTTGATATTGGGCTACGATATATTAAAATTTCAATAGGCCCATTAAAACCAAATTTTCTAAAATTTTGAATGGGACATGTGTCAATCAAAGAACTAATCTAACCTAAATTTTATAATATGTATAATTTAGCTAGTTGAGCATCTCTTAACCATTGACCATTTCAAAATGAACTAATATGAAAAGTTGAAATGAAATTTCTAAACTCATTCATGGATGTTTTAAATTGAATGATCAAAGAAAAAGTGAACAAAATTGAAGAACTGGCTTAAAGAACACAAAGAGTCCAAATTTTATTGTCTTCAATTGAAAATCTTCCTCTTTAGCAACAAATAAAAATTTCTCAGGTTTGTGGTGTCAGTGCATCAAACCAAGAGTGTGAGAAGTCTCTAAAATACCACAATGGTTCTCGTGAGCTTGGCGGCTTTCCTCTCAGTGTAACGTCTACGTTTGACTAATCCTATCAAAAAGTGCACCACCATAACAACGCTCCATCACAAGATGTACAACGACTACATCTTCATAAGCTCCTTTGATGGAAATTACATTTGGATGACCACCCAATGATTTTTCAATTCATCTCTTTAAATTATCCGTTGGGTTTTTTTCATTCATCAATAAAAAAAGTTTATGTTGGGTTTTTTTCATTCATCAATAAAAAAGTTTGAAACTTTCGTGAACAAAAAATAATTACCTAACCATTTTGGTTAACACATTCTCCTATGACATTATTACGACCGGAATTTGTCTAAAATTAGACGATACATGTTTCAAACGACCAGGAAATTCCACATTTGTTAAAATAAAGCTCAAGATTCAAAACATTTCGTATGATGACAGAGATTATATCCAATTGGAGATACCCGAGGAGTCTAATATTGAAGTTGATTGTAGCGCATAAGATGATAGAGACCTTAGTTGGTGGGATCACATGTAACAGATCTTTGAGCTCGAATCCAATAAGGTGAACTGCATCATAACACTAATCTTTGAAAAGTGTACAATTAAATTGGTAAACACGTTTGGTTTTTGCCATTGTAATGAAAAGTGAAGGTTGTTTCTATAACATGTGAAGTTGTGAAGAGATTCCAGAAAAATCCTCCATTGTTCAACTCTGGAATAATCTTGGATTCTTCGTTTGCCTTTTCCCATTGCTGAGATCGCTAGGACGAAGTTTAGGACTTCAAATAACAACCCAAGAATAAACGATATCGTTGAACTCAATGGAAATCTTTCTAAATAACCATAATAAAAGTTATCAAAAAGATAGTTTCAGGGTTTTTAACGAACACAAGATTGTACACAAACATAGAAACTTACCTACACATCTACACATGACTAATGGAAGCAAGACGAAGCCATGGATGAACAACACATTGAAGACTCTTGTGTTCCATTAATAAGAACTAAGCCATGATTGCGAGACTCCTAAATGTTTAGTTCCTAAATTTTCATTACCTGAAACACATCTCATGAGAGCATAGACAATACCAAAAAGTAAACCCAAACTAAGTTGTCAAATGATCTCGTCTACATAAATTAAAACTTTACCTATGATAATCGAGAATATAATAAAAAAACCAAAATTAGCAACCATTGTAGCCAACTGTACAGCGACAAACCTGGTTTTCTGAATGACTCTTTCATAACTTCAGCGTATATAGTTGATCCACCGATGAGAGATGATTTGGTTGGGATTGATGTTGGTTAGTGTCATTTTTTCACGATGAATGCGTCGGATCTAAATAAGGGAGAAAGGAAGATAAGTGTTGTAGTTAGTGTCGTTTGGGTATGAGAGCCTTTGTTTCCTAATTTCTCCATGGACAAGGTGATAATTGTGGAGTCCACCTTTTAAAAATTATATGTAATGTTGCTAGTAGATTGTTTGGTTTGGTTTAAGTATGTAACTTGGTGCAATGTTCTAAGTGGATTATTTGGTTTGGTTTAAATACATAATTTGGTGCATGGATTCTTTTGTTTGGTTTTAAGAGTGGACACATGTCAAACTCTTGAAGCACAAGAGAAAAAACATTTTTTTTAAGGGTGAACACATGTTAAGCTCTTAGAGAACAAGAGGAAAAAAACCTTACAATATTAGTAAAATTCGTTAGTGTAATTTTTCACAGTGACATGTTAAATCTAAATCAGGGAGAAAGGAAGATAAGTGTTCTAGTTGGTGTCGTTTGGATAGGAGAGCAGTCTATTCCTATTTTTAATTTCCTATTTTCTCCATGGACAAGATGACAATTGTGGAGTCCACCTTTTAAAAATTGTATGTAATATTGTACGTGGATTATTTGGTTTGATTTAAATATATAACTTGGTGCAATGTTGTAAGTGAATTATTTGGTTTGGTTTAAATACGTAATTTAGTGCATGGCTTATTTTGTTTAGTTTTGAGGGTGGACATGTGTCAACCTCTTAGAGTACAAGAAAAAAACCTTGGGTTTAAGGGTGGATATGTGTAAACCTCTTAGAGCACATGAGAAAAAAACTTTACAATATTAGTGAAGATGTAAGTGGATTATTTGGTTTAGTTTAAATATGTATCTTGGTGAAATGTTGTAAGCGAATTATTTGGTTTGGTTTAAATATGTAATTTAGTGCACGCATTATTTTGTTTGGTTTTAAGGGTAGACACGTGTCAAGCTCTTAGAAAATAAGAGAAACAAACCTTACAATATTAGTAAGAAAGATACTCTTGTGAGTCTTCTCTTTTTATGTTTGAAGATTTCGGTAGTCATAATTCAAAATTTTGGATGATAATAAATGTATCGAGAATTTTCAAAATACCACCACAAATTAGATTTATTCCAAAAATATTATACACTTTCAAAAATTTCAAAAAAATCATATTTTTTTAAAAAATATCACAAAAGTGTTTTATTGTCAAAAATATCACAAAATTTAAAATAACTTTAAACTCAAATTTAAACCCTAAAACCTCAAAACCAAACCATATCCCCTTAAAAACTAAACATTAAACTCTATTTAGTGAATCAAAACCCAAAATTGTAAATTATAAACTCTTAAAATCTATTTTTTATGTTTGTGATATTTTTTGAACATTTGAGTGTGTGGTATTTTTGAAACTTTTGAAAATATGCGATAGTTTAGAAATTTGAACTTTTTTTATGGTGTTTCAAGGAATTTCTCTAAATGTATTAGTATGTTAATCTTAATCTGTACATATAATATACATGATCTGTGCAAACTGAAAATTAAAAAGGTACTTAAGAGCTACAGTCTGTAGCAAAAGCGTCTGCCATGTGAGACGGGAGGTGATGATACATTAAATTATTAAAATTTGTAGTTTAGCTAAAAAAGATCAGATCAAAACATAGATAAAGTTGTGTGTGATCTACACATTAAAACAAAATTGAAATACAATACGCTTATCTACTGAGATATGACGATGAAGAAAATAAGCGCATGTTCCCTAAGTTGGCTCCCTCTGACATTGTTATTTTCACATGAGAGAATCTCTCTGTCTATATATCAAATGTAATTTATTTTCTGCATCTTTTTGAACATAATTTTAAATATACTTATATTTATTTTAAAAAAATTTACGTTTGATATTTTTCCTTAAATTGACCAAGTGTAAGAAAAAAAAATCAAATAAACAATAACTTTTTCGCCTTTTATTTTACTTTGTTGTCATTTTTTACTTTTACCAAAAGAAAGGACTAAGAGCTTGTGAAGTTTCATAATATTTGTTAACAAAATATGCAGAATGTCTTGCAAAGTTCTCTCCGGACTACATAAAACATGTGGAGGTATTGCATATTTCACTGACCAAAATTGAAATCTATGGAATTTTTGCAGATTTCACTTACTAGGGTTGAAGTCTGTTGACTTTCGCTATCTAGGATTTCACTGCGTAGATTTCCGTTAAGTTTTTTTTTCTTAACCTTCTTCTCCAAAACAGAATGTAATCTCCTTTGATAGTAAGAAACTGCCGAGCTTTATTGAAATAAGAAAATGTCTTACACACTACCAATTAAAACCAATACGTAAAAAGCATATACAAAGGTCCAAAATCAATAAAAAGCTCTCTCACTCAGAATGGTATTGATTTCATGACGATCAATACCCTACAGCTCACTGCTGCAGCAGGAAATCACCAAATTAGCATGTCCTTTTCGTCGTACGCATCAGTCCTTTTATACTCTCTCTCTTCATCACGTGATTTTTATTCGTTACTTATTCCTGCCTCTGGTTTGTATCTGTTCCTCAGGTTATGCCACGCTCTTCTCTTGATTCGATATTCCTTTTGTCACCAATTGATCCAACTCAGCACTTGAAACTCCACCGATAACTTCATTATGGGCCTTTCTCTTTCAGGTATAGACATGAATGGGCTTATCAATACCCTCTTCTTTGAAATCAAGCTTGTCCTCAAGCTTGAAATGAGGGAATTGTTGTTTGAATTCCTTGGCCAGCATCCAAGTATCATCCATCTCCTTTGAACATGTTCATTGTAATATTGTACCTTGTATCCATGATGTCTGTTGGTAAGAAATGTTATGTGGTAATGACATTCGTTGAAGGAAGTGGTAAATTAGGAGAAGGAATAACCTATCTAATAACAGCCTTAAGTTGTGAAATATGGAAGACCATATGTATTTTGGATCCTGGAGGTAACTGTAATCTGTAGGAAGCTTTGCCAATCCTCTCCAAAATTTCAAATGGACCAAAATATTTTGCTGAGAGTTTTGGATGGTTGATGATAAGGCTGGAGTTTTAAGTACACCCACTCACCCACTGTAAACTCCACTTCTCGTCTATGTTTATTAGCTTGATGAGTCATGATAGCCTAAGCTCTAGGTACATGTGACTTAAAGATCACCAAAGCTTCATCACGAGATTGTAGTTGAGTGGCCAAATCAGTATTGGATGTCGAACCTTGTTCAAAATAAACAATAGCGAGAGGATCACGTCATACACAACCTGAAATGGTGATGCCTTTAATGCCGAATGGTAGGAAGAATTATACCAAAATTCTTCCCAAGGTAAAAACCTCGACCAAATGCACGGTTTTTCAGAGACAAAAAAGTGAAGATAAGTTTCCAAGCAACAATTTAGAACATCTGTTTGTCCGTCGGTTTGCGGATGAAAATTTGTGCTATGTTTTAAAGTGTTACCGACCATCTTGAAAAGATCCTTCCAGAAACTGCTCAAAAAAGCTTCTCTCTATTGGAGACGATGGACTTTGAAAAACCATGAAGTTTGACTACCTCCTGAAGCTAATGATTAACCATATCCATAGTAGTGAAAGGATGTTTGAGAATAAAAAAATGAGCATACTTGCTCAATCGATCAACAACTACCAAAATTGGATTCCATTCTTGAGAGATTGGGAGACCCTCTATGAAATCCATGGAGATATCTTCCCGAATTATTTCGGGAATTGGTAAGGGCTGAAGATGACCACCAAGAGATAACGTGGATTGTTTGTGTTGTTGACAAATAGCACACCCAGCAATGTATTGTTGTATAGAACATTGAATTCCATCTAATGAAATGCCAATTGTATTCGTTTAAGTGCTTTCAAGACTCCCAAATGGCCACCAAGTTTACTAGCATGAGCTTCATGTAAAATAACAGGGATAAAGACATATGTAGATGGTAGAACAAGCATGTTCTTATACCATAGTTTATCATCAATAACACGATGAAACTTGCTGGCAGGTTGGTCAGTTAAGCAACATTGAATCAAGGTTTGAATACCCAAATTTGTGGCAAGTTCAGCATATAATCTTACAGTTGCAACGTCGTCAGAATGGTGAAAGCCGTAAGAATCGGTTGTAAAGCAGAAAACTCACACTTATCAATTCCCCGAAAGCCCATCTGCAGCTTTATTTTCAATGCCAGGTTTGTAGAAAATTTCAAAATCATAGCCTAAAAGCTTAGTCAACTATTTTTTATATTCCATATTAACTTCCTTTTGTTCTAATAGAAATTTGAGGCTCTTATGATCAATGGAACATGAAATTTGTGTCCCAATAAATAGTGTTTCCACTTTTGAGCAGCAAGCACAATTTCCATCGACTCTCTTTCATAAGCCAGTTTGAGTTGTTCTCTTGGTGTAAATCAGTGACTGAAGAATGCGATGCCGATCTTGCATTAAAACATCACCCATGCCTAAATCAGAGGCATCATATTCAATAATGAATTGTTTTGAAAAATCTGGTAAAGCAAGAACAGGAGTACACGACATTGTCTTTTTCAACTTTTCAAAAGCTGTTTGAGCTAGATGAGACCATACAAATTGATCTTTTTGAGGAGATCAGTAAATGGTTTAGCCAATACTCCTTAACCCCGAATAAACCAACGATAGTATCATGTAAGACCCAAGAAGCCTCGTAATTGGGTGATTGTGTTTGGAGTCAGCCAATGAAGCATAGACTTTGTCTTGGCTGAATCAGTAGTGACACTCTCAACCGAAATAGTATGTCCTAGATACTCAACTTGTGAAAGGCCAAATAGACATTTGCTTTTATTAGAAAATAATTGTTGCTCCACAAAAATCTGTATTACTGCTTTTAGATGCTCTGAATGTTCAACCATTGATATACTATATACCAACACATCATTGAAAAAGACCAAGACAAAACGGTGAAGAAACGGTTTACAACCTTGTTCATAAGAGCTTGGAACATAGCTGGTGCGTTAGTAAGGACAAATGGCATTACTAAGAATTCATAGTGTCCTTAAAGGGTACGAAATGCAGTCTTTTCAATATCCGAAGGCTTCACGCGAATTTGATGGTAACTGGAGAGAAGGTCAAGTTTGGAAAAAATAACAGCCCCGTGTAGTTCATCCAATAATTGGTCGATAACCAGAATAGGATGTTTATCCAGAATTGTTTCTTTGTTCAAAACGCGATAATCAACACAAAAACGCAAAGAATCATCCTTCTTACGGACTAACAAAATTGGATTAGAGAAAGGTTGGAACTTTGTCAAATAATGCCTGCATTTAATATATCAAAAACCTTTGATTTCATTATTTCCTTACAAGAGTGAGGATATCGGTAAAGACGTATCGAAATCGTGAAGGTGCCTGGTAACAAAGTAATGGCGTGCTCCAGTCCATGTATTGGTGGTAATCCATAAGGTAAATCAAACACACTCTGAAATTTTTCCAACACTACTGAACTTTCTGCAGAAATTGAGTTGAGTCACTTGAAGAGATACATCGATATCCCAATGTTAAACATTGAAATCTTCAGCTTTTTACTCTTGGACCAGATTCAAAAAAGACGAATGAGAAGAATGAAGAGAGGGATGGCCCATCAGTGTGACTCGCAGTCCATCATATAGAAAAGTGAGCTCCTAGGATTTCCAGTCTATTTCACATTTACCCAATGTCTCCAACCATTGAATTCCAAGAATCACATTAACAAAACCCAATTCTAATGAAATAAAATCAGAGGTGAGCTGTAAACCTGCAAGTTGAAACTAAACATGTTTGCGAATTCCAAGAGCTTGAACTAAAACTCAATTACCCAATAGAATATCCAAGGATGAAGCCTTTGTAAATAATAGTTTGGTTCGAGTAATGAGTGTTGGGTCCACAAAATTATGAGAAGCCCCACTATCCAACATAACAATAACTTTTGTCTTCCCTATCATACCATGCATCTTGGTTATCTTGGGAGAATGAAATCCTAACAATGATTGTAAAGACAAAACCATCGATTCTGTGGCCACAATATGAATTTCTTCCTCAGTATGTTCAACCATGTTCTCATCAAAGACTTCCAATCCATTCACAATAGTTAAAACATGTATAATATTCCATCTCGACGCACAACATCCAATTCTGCATTGGTTTAGTGTTGTCGAGGACAGAAAACATAGTTGATGGCAGCGTGTGATGTTCTACAAGGTTGTGGATGGTTAGAAACAGGAGGTGTAGAGTCAGACCAGTGTGGTGAAGCGCTAGCAATAGTCTTATAGCCTTGAAAAGGTCTTGCATGAGATTGTTTGGCAAGTTCAGACGTCGAAGCAATAGTCATTGCTTGGCAAAAAAAATCTTGACTCAATTCATAAAACTATAGAGATATGGTTCCGTAAACCGCAAGGTTCCTTCATTCGAATTGCCTCCTTTATCTTAAGTTTTAAGCCATTATAGAATATATCTGTAAGATTTTGGTCACTCAAGCCAAGGGCTTAGGTCGAGAGATCCTGAAATTCCTTAATATAGTCAGAAATTGATCCAGTATTTCGAATTGCAAGGAGTCGTTTGCCGGGTTCAGATTGGATTGATTCACCAAAATGAAGTATAGAACGGTTCTGAAAATACAACCAGCCACGAAAATGGGTTTGAAAGATCTCCCAGCTGAACCATCGTCGTATATCTCCCGTAAAACCCAGAGCAACCATTTCCAACCTATCTTCCTCAATGTAACGACCAATATAAAAAATTGCTCAAAGAAAACCAGCCAATCATACCCATTTTTGCCGTCAATGATTGGCATCTCCGCTTTCTGTAACATAATCTCATGTGTAGCCATATTCAACGTGTGATGTCTGATATATTTTGTGCTTGAGTTGGTATTGTTGGAAGGACCCGATGGTGGAAGATTTGGAAATTTAGGTGGAGGATCCATCTATTGTTTCCCTCTGAAAGAGTCATAAACCAATATTTCTTCAAATTGGCAATCATTGCTAGAACTAAAGCAAGACAATCAAACTTCTGATCAACAACATTGAATCGCTGATCCATCTTCTGCATACGTTTGTCGAGCTTGCCTTGCTCCATGGAAATCCGGTTGAAAGCTCCATACATAAACTCCACTTGGTCATGGACAGGAGAGTTTGTCGTGTATCCAGGTGGACTAAAGAAATCACCGCCTATGTCAATGGTTGCTTGCAGAGAGAAAATTCTGGTCACGTTATGATCGACCATTGTCACCGCACCACTGTTAAGTTTTTTTCCTTCTTCTCCAAAATAGAGTGTAATCTCTTTTGATAGAGATAAACTGCCGAGCTTTATTGAAATAAGAAAATATTACACACTACCAATTAAAACCAATCCGTAAAAAGCAAATACAAAGGTCCAAAATAAATAAAATAGCTCTCTCTCATAATGGTATTGATCTCGTGATGATCAATATCCTACAGCAAGAAATTACCAAATTAGCATGTCTTTTTCGTCGTACGCTTCAGTCCTTTTATTCTCTCTCTCTCTCTCCCTCTCTCTCTCTCNTCTCTCTCTCTCTCTCTCTCTCTCTCTCTCTCTCTCTCTCTCTCTCTTATGTGCTTTTTATTCGTCACTTATTCTTGCATCTGTTTTACCGTTTGTATCCTTTTCTTCAGGTTCTGCCACGTTCTTCTCTTGATTCAATATTCCTTTTGTCACCAGTTGATCCAGCTCAACACTTGAAACTCCACCGATAACTTCATTCTGGGCCTTTCTCTTTCGGGTATAGACATGAATGAGCTTATCAAGACCCTCCCCTTTAAGATCAATCTTGTCCTCAAGCTTGAAATGAGGAAATTTTTGTTTGAATTCCTTGGCCAGCATCCAAGTATCATCCATCTCCTTTGAACCTGTCCATTGTACCAACCATTCCAAATCACCATTATTATTGTACCTTGTATCCCTGATGTCTGTTGGTAAGAAATGTTCTGTGGTAATGACATCCCTTAAAGGAAATGGTAAATTAGGAGAAGGAATAGCCTGTCCAATGACCATCTTAAGTTGTGTAACATGGAAGACATGATGTATTTTTGGATCCCGAAGGTAACTGTAATCTGTTGGCAACTTTGCCAATCGTTTCCAAAATTTCACTACAAGAAAAAGTCTCATTGATAGCACACGATTAACGCTATAAAAGGCCTTTCATAGCGTTTCCATAAACGCTATGACTGGACCAGCTATCGTAGGTCGGTCACTTATTATAGCGTTAACGAAAAATGCTATCGTATAATACACTACAATAGCGTTTGATTGTATTGCTATGTTGTATCTAATTTATTGATTGCGTTTTAGTTTGGTTGCTATCAAATGTCNTATTGATAGCGTTTTAGTTTGGTTGCTATCAAATGTCCTTTTTTACGATAGCATTTATATTTTCTGCTATAATAAATCATTGTCGACAATATCATTTATATTTTCTGTTATAATATATCAATAGCGTTAATATTATTAGCTATGATATGTCCTTATCTATTATGGCAGAATTTTA
>OVBE01009430.1:0-16039 GCA_900406425.1 Iberis pinnata | reverse complement strand
TTTTGAGAGATTTTCTTAAGTTTAATAAAGAAGAGTGTTCTTTAATATTGTGTTATCAGTTTAGGTTTTCAACACTTCCTACAATCCAAAATGGCTCGCCAAGGTTACCGGTCTGAAGAAGCGAATAAACCGTTAGAAAAGTTTTGGTTTTGAGTTTGATATTTGAATGCTTCTCTGGTTTTGTAATAAGAAAATGTTCCTTGTTTTTCATATTTTTGTGTTAAACCGATGTTTTTTATGTATTTCAGCTTCTATAATGTAACAATATAAAGAATGTTGTATTCTCACGTTTACTGTACTTGTTCTGTTTCTTCACCTCTCAACTTTTTGAGGGATCAAATCAATATACGGACACGATGTTATGTACAGACATGAAACAGAGGAGTAGGAAAAAGCAGAGAATCTCGAACAAAGTCTCTCATCTTTCATTTTCTCCCAGTTTGTCTTAACTAGAATATCTCTCTTGCCGTGGATATTTCCTTCTGAGCCACAACATATACAAACTCTATAACAGCAAGAATCCAAAAAGCTAACACGAACTAGACCAGACATTGTCTTTTTCAACATAAACCAAATCTCCTTTTATACAAAAAGATGAAATCAATTAGATGCAAAAAACCTCTTTTATCAGTGTTTATTACATTATGATCCAACTTACACCTCAAAACCTCCACCACCACCACCACTAACATCATCTGGAGGACTAATAGTAATCCAAAGCAATGAAACAGTAATCGAAACAAGCCCGGACCAAACATAAACAATAGTTGGAACCTTTCCTCTTCGACCCATCAATCCTTTAGCAAAAGGATACATATGTGTCAAAACCCATAAGCTAAAGAATGTTCCTCCCAACAGCTTTCCCCATTGTGGAATCACGCTGTATATTGTCCTTGAGGCTCCGATCACAATCGCTACAAGGTTTACTACAATGATTGTAAGTGGCATGACAAAGAGTCCTGTCCATTTCACAATGTAAAGATCAGCGTACATGTCATCTTCATCTTCTCCTGCGGCTTTCGACGTAAGCGTGAAGGAAATCTCAATTCCAGCTATTACTTTAAGCAAACCTTGTATAACTGCTGCAAGATGAGCGCTTGTGCCTCCTATTAACCAAAATTGTTCATTTCTCCACCATTCCTCGAGTCCAATTCCTGACCATTTGACCTCAAGAAGTGAGATTAAGGTCAGTGTTATGGTTATGCAGAGGAGGTACGAGAGGAACATAATATCAAGGCTCTGGACGATAAACTTTCCACTGAAGAGACAGAGAGCAGGTAGGAAACAGTAGACGACCAAAAAGATCGATGTAAAAGGGTAAATCCCGACGTTTAGGTAAGCCACACGCTGGAGAAACTTGAGTCTTCTAGTGGCAAACAAAGCGTTGTTCTTAGAGAAGAAGATCTCAACAGAGCCAGTGGCCCAACGAAGAACTTGGTGGAGACGATCAGTGAGATTGATCGGAGCTGTGCCTCGGAATGCATCACGTTTGGTTATGCAGTAAACGGACCTCCAACCTCTGTTATGCATTCGGTAACCTGTCACAACGTCTTCAGTAACCGATCCGTAAATCCATCCGATTCTATCTCCCCATTCTGTATTATCTTCATACCTGAAAACTCCAAGTTATAATTTAGATAAACCTGACTAATTCCATGGATATACAGGCAAATGAATCCAAAACGTTACCAGCAAGAAATGACGGCGATGGCTTCAGCCACGGTAGGAGCATCAAGTGGAGGTCGTGGAAGAAGCAAAGCACCCGGTGGTCTACCGTTTTTAACCGACATGTGATCAGCTAGAGGTCGTCCTTGGTACTCTGCAACTGGAATAGTATCTGTGAACATAGTCGAGTTACCAAACTTCTTAGGCAGACCAAGATCTGGATCATCGGTAAGAGGTTGTGTATCAGACTCTACATCGGAAGCTTGAGAAGACGCTTGCGAAAGAGTTCTGACATGCATTGCTGGAGCCTTGTCTTGACCAAACACGCCTGAGTACTCGTTGGCTCGAGGTGGGTTAAATCCATAGAGAGCATACCTTCTAAACATGCACCCTGTCCCTACATAGACAGGACCTTGTAACCCATCTAATGCTCTCATATTACCTGTTGTAGAAACCGAAACTCGCTTAACCTACAAGTAACTTGTGACACAAGCATTACCGTTTCAACTAACTTACCATCAAAGAAGACAGTATTGTGATTTGCATATCGATCTGATGGGTCAATCCCTTCGAACCTTTGTGGAAACTGAATGTAACAGATTCGATCGCCACCTCGGTCCATCATAAAACACATTCCTTCTTTGATAGCTTTGGAGTTGTAGATGTAGTGATCACAATCCAAATTGAGAATGAAGGCACCATTAGATAATATAGCTGAAGCTCTTACCATACCGTTCATGGCACCAGCTTTCTTGTTATGGTCAAAACCTGGACGTTTCTCACGCGATACATAAGCAAACATCGGTACTCGAATATCGATTCCCGTGAAATCCAGTGCGCCTTCATTTGGTCCGCCCATTACAGGTTCAAGCTCAGGCACTTTGCTCATAATCTACAAAATTGGATTCAAGTTTTGACACTGTTTCTTAACTTGATTCAAACTGATAAAGTTGATGGTTCGTACCTGTAGTATCCCGGCGTGATCTCCTTTTGAATGATCAGGTTTAGGTTGAAACCACGTGCCTGGCCAATGTGTACCATCAGCCATCCATGTAGCTTTTACCACTTCGACCCCATCAGGAGGCAATACACCACCGTTTTTCTCTCGAGCAATCCGCTTTTCCTTATGCTCTTCTCTCATGTTGAATTGCTCAGATCTCTTCTTGATTTGTTCTGGTAGACCATTGATCCTGACCTTGAATTCATCATACTCACGCTTGATCCAACGACGGTCTTTAACAAAGTCTTGTCTTTTCTTGTTCTTTGTTGGATCGGTTTTCAAGTTAAAGTAACTATCCGGGTTCCTCGGCTCTATGTCATGTTTTCTACAGAATGGCACCCAATACTGCCAACAAAAACAGAGTTTCAAAAGCCATATAAAATGAGATTTAGCTGAGACAGAGGAAAGAGATCGAGAATAAAACCTCCGCAAAGCGAACAGCTTCAGCCATAGCTTCAAAGGTGAGAATTGCACCACCATCATCTGAAATGTAAGCTGAAAGCTTCTCAATTGGATAATCAACAGCGAGGATAGAAAGAAGGGTATTTGCAGTGACTAAAGGCGGTTCTTTTTCAGGGTCAGCCGTAGAAACGAAAACATCAACACCAGGAAGATCAGAGCGACCAGTGGGATTTGAAGGAGAAGGTTGTTCAAACTTGTCATGCAAGGCAACAAGATCCGTTGCTCTGTTTATAGGGTTTAGCTTTGGTAGAATATCAAGAATCCAAGAGAAAGCGAACCAAATCTCACACACTATTGATAATCCCCATAGCCACATTGCATCCTCATTAGGATTTGTAATACGCCACCAGAGGAAGAAGAAAAGTATCACAAGACGAAATAAGATTAGTAATCTGTAAGGGCTAAGAACTTTGGCTGGGACTTTAACTTTTCTGGTGAGAGGCTTCCATGGTTTATCTAAAAAATCAGACTTGCTAACGCCACCATCATATGTATTTTCATCTTCTGACCAAAACGCGTTTCCTATTCCATATTTGCCTTTTGATTCAAACAACCACCTGTTATGATCAAAATCTCCTGTTTGGCTCCTCAACAACATTGATTTATTGTTTGATTTCATCACAGATAATCTCCTCTCCAGCTTATTCCCCATCTTAGGACCATCCCCTCCCCCTCCTCCTCCGCGGTTTGCATCAGGATTTGACTCTGAGGTGGAGCCGGAGGAGCCAGCAGGTTGATTGTCCGGTGTAGGGGGCATGAGGACAGTGTAGTTTATATAATCATTTGGGCCGGAATAATCTCCGGTAGAGACATCCATTTCGTCGTCGCGAGAGAGGCTAACAACTCGGCCACTGGACGTCCGGCGACCAAACTTAACGGCTTGTGGAGGCCGGCTTAAAGATGAAGATTGTGAATTTAAGGTCTTCTTGGTTGGACTTGATGCCATTGCATAATAGTTAAGGAATTGTTTTGGGTCATTCGGTTTCTTCAGGTAGAAACTGAACCCATTTCTTTTTGACAAACCTGATTTAGTAAAATAGATAAAGTTTAAAACAGGGGATATGTGTAAGAAAGGTTAAGGAAGATAAGAAAACCGAAAACCAGTGTTATTGTTTCTGTTTTGAAATATTACAGACTAGAATTTCAACGGTTGATGGATCTTTTCCTATTATAAGAAAAACTTAAAATGAAATCTTACAGCTCTGAAAATCCCCTTCCTTCATGCTTTGCCCCTCTCTCTCTCTATTTCTTTACATGCAAAGCTATTTGGATGAAGAGTGGATAAAAGTTTCATATGACAAAAGCCAGACTCTAAAAACAATAGCAGAGGTGGCTTCGTAGAAAAGAGCACAAGTGGTTTTTACTTTTAAGGAGCTAACCGGAGACTCTGCTTAACAGGTTAGACCAAACCAGGTTATACATAAGAGTCATAGACCTGACCTCATCATCCCTTATACATAGAACTGGGTAGACTTTGCAAATTGCAACCACAACCTCTTTCACAGACCAAAGCAATCAGTAATTGTCAATAACAAAGTATCCAAATAATAGCTCGCAAGAATCATTGTTAGTACCAAAAAGTGCAGCGTTGCAAATTGTCGAACATTCATACATATATGAATAATATATATGGCCTATACAAAACCAATTTCAACAAGTACAATCTAAGCAGGAAAAACATAGCATGATAATTCAAAAACCACAACAAAAAAAAAAGAAACAAAGCGAACAGAATCAGGATGTTCTTGGAGATCTTGCCTGCAGATAACCCCGGAAAGAAATGTTTCAGACTCATTTACCACAGTTGAATCCCCCACAAACCGAGAGGATGATGACGAGAATCAAGGCAATGATAATACCAAGGACTATGAGCTTAATCTTCATGTTCTGAAACCACATCTTCCTTCTCATTTGAGTTCCTTGTGTTCTGAAATCTTGCGCCTGTGAAAGTTTTATGTTCAATTTAAAGTTTTAAACACAAGAAAGAACACAGTAAGAAAGCTGCGGTTCAAACATGACTGTGAGTATGACTCTGAACAATTTGCTTAAGAGAACTAACCTGTGAGCGAAGGTTTTCGGTTTTGTCCACCAAAAGTTCAATTTTCTCTCCCCGGTCAAGAACCTACAAATAATTGAGTTTATTAACTCTTTAACAGCAGAATATGTCTATGCAATGAAGATTTGAACATTCCCCTCTAAAGTTAATTCTTTGGGAACCAAAAGATCCAAGTAGTTAAAGTTATTCTAGCTGATTCTATTGTAAATATGTTAGAACATAAAATTATATGTCAAAAACGGGGTCAGACGAATCAAACCTTCTCAATGTTTTCCATCATTACACCTTTAACTTCAGAAACTTGAGCTTTCACCTTAGCAAGCTTGCTAATCTCATCAGGATGATCCATGCAATACTGCATGTGCTCCTTCAGTTTTGACCTTTAGAGAAGCGAAAACAGAGTCAATAACTATGCCCATTTATAAGATAAAAAATTCCCAATTGCAATCAAATACATTCAAAGAATTACCCAAATTCTTTATTCAAGCTGCTTGCTTGAGCAGTTGCAGCCTTTCCACCACCATATCTCTTATTAAAATCCTCCTTAACTCGTTCCAAGAAGGCCATAGGAATCTGCCTCCCAGCAGAATCAACTGCAACAACACAATAGGCTGCACAACGAGAACAAAAAAAATGTTCATTTTAAAACCATAATTTAAGATGAAGCAGAAAATATTCTTTTTCCAGATAATCAGTAGATTCACCATCAACACCGACAGAAACCAAATCAGGTATATTTTCAAACAGAGCTACATAAGGAGTACACCAAGTCACCACCGCAAATGCTCAAACGTTATACCCTAAAAATTTCTCACACTCAAAAAACTCAAAAACCATGGGATCAATTCGGAGACCACTAGCAAATAAGCAAAGAAAATCAGGCAACCAGTAAAGAGCGTAGAATCATAGATCCAGAACAAATATTGCTATTATTCGACACTAGATCCACCAAACACATCATGGAGTAGATCTACCAAATATAAGAACTTGATTCAGGTAAGTCGTAGGGATATCCAAACGATCAATTAGGCAAAAAGATCTAATCCAAACGATTAATAAACCGCAGTTAAATCAAGAGTATGAAACGAAGAGATGGATCGAAAAAAAGACTACTGAAATCGAAAGTACGGATCGAAGAATATTTGACATACTGAATCCATTTTCGACGAGGTAATTGAACGTATGGCCATCACAGTTGTAGGTAAACTTGTTGTTGGAGGCAGGAAGCTTTTGAAGGCACTGTGCAGCGACAGATGTGAAATTTCCTTTAAAATCGGTGAACTCAACGAGGATCACCGTACCACGAGCGACGAAACTGTAGATCAAGGATTGTTGCGCCATATTTCTCCCGAAAAAACGACGCAATCCGATTGATTCACCGACCGATCAAAGACTTATATGGGCGAGGAAGAAGCTAGAGATCTAGAAGACTAACGCTGAAACGCGTTGAGAAACTACGACTGCGAAAGAGAGAGAGAGAAAAGGAAGACGGTGAAAATAAGAGCATAGGAGGATTCTAAACGTAACTTAACAAGAATAATCAAAATCAAACTATTAAATTGAAGGACTAAAAAAGTAAATACAGCAAAATATAACCAGCTTGTGCTAATTAAAAAGTCTTTAAATTGAAGGACTGGATAGCAAATATATTAACTTGTGGCCTTCTTAAAAGTTGGTGTTGTTGGTAAAATGGAAGTGCCCGTATTTTGATAGTTTCAACGTATTTTATAAGCGAAATTTGAATTTGGTAAGCTACTTTGAACTTTTAAACTTTGAATAATGGATAAAGACGGTTGTTCCGAGACGTGAGATAAACTATCTACAATCTCTTTCATATTTTTTTATTCAATCAGTTGAAAATCATATAGTATCATTGGGTTGGATAGATAACGATGTCGTTATTTTTGTGGAGTTTGAAATGTTTCTAGTCACCGGAATTAATAATAATATAAGAGTTCATGGTAGACGAAAATTCTATAATTTCAAGAAGCAACAACTAGAATTCGAGAAGAACAATATTGTCAAATACATATCAAGATTTAAAGATTATTATATACCCATTCACATATAAATGTAACACAAAACATGTGACCAGGCCAAGAATAAGACAAGACTCAGACAAACGTTGGTTCTGCTTTATTCAAAAACTATAAGAAACTGAAGAAGAGAGGTAAGTGATGATAGATGAATCTCTCTAGCGAGCGTCCTTGGACAAAAGGCCATGGGCTTCGACTTTCCTTGCATTGCGTAACTCATCAACTCCATCTCCTCTCTCAAACACTGCCGCTGCACCCATCCCCGTCCCTGCCATCATAAATCCCAATTAACAAAACATAATCAAACACCAAATTCACTATGAACTATGTGAGCGAGTGAGAGAGGAGAGACAACATACCAATACACATTGACACTACTCCAAAACGACAGTCTTTTCCACGACGTTTCATCTCGTGCAACAATGTAGCAACACAACGTGCTCCTGTGTAAGTTTATAACAATATAGCTTGATAAGAACATTTTAGAACATAGTTTCATATCTACCATCAATCAAGTCTCTTTGGTTTGGTGGAACTGGGATGCGAATATAAGTTTTACAGCTTTGTTCTTATCAGATATACCTGTAGCGCCCAAAGGATGTCCTATGGCCATTGCACCTCCATTGACATTGACTTTCTCTGGGTCAATTCCCAATTTGTTACGGCAATAAAGAAACTGAGATGCAAATGCCTGAACATACAAGGATAACATCAGAATGTGCAAGAAGAGATCATGTGTTAAGAAGGTCATGGAAGAGTTTGCTATTTACCTCGTTGATCTCAAACAAGTCGATGTCATCAAGTTCTAAACCAGCTGCCTTAACTGCGGCAGGAATAGCAACTGCTGGACCGATACCCATGATTGCTGGGTCTACGCCGACTGCAGCAAATGTCCTGCAACATGTCCAATAGTATGACACTTAGGGAAAGCAAGAAAAGCCGGGAAATACAAAAAGAACAACATATGTCCAAACTATAGTAGCATATCTGCATAAATGGACATCACAAGCATATGCAGTTTTAGGTTTTGAGACTTCTACTCTTATAGCTTTGACAAGAATGATCAACTACCTGAATACACCAAGAACAGGAAGTCCTTTTTGCATTGCAACACTTCTCTTCATTAGGAGAACAGCTCCTGCACCATCACTCACTTGGCTGGAATTTCCTGTTTGAGATAGAACAATAGAAGCAATGGATTCAGAATTATGATGAAAGAACTGTGTTCTCCACAATGAAACAATTGATTTGGGAAAAGTACCAGCAGTTGTTGTTCCATCTTTCTTAAACACTGGTTTCAGCTTCCCAAGAGTAGCAAGTGTTGTGCTTGGTCGGATCCCATCATCAACAGAAACTGTAATCGGTTTCTCATCACCCGTCTTCGGGTCAACAAGCTAAAAAAAGAAACACAAGTTAATGACTATCGTAAGAACATGAATAAAGTTCAACAACTAACCAACCAGGAGAAGTTCTAAAAGGATCTGTATAATACCTTTGTTTTAACAGGAATTATCTCATCCTTGAATTTACCAGCAGCAGTAGCAGCAGCTGCCTTTCTGTGCGAGTCAACCTAGCAATATCACTCAATACCTTAGAATCGAGAGACCGAAGTTATCAGTAATCTAAAGTACAACAATACTGAGAAAGTTTAGTTTCCTTACAGCAGCTTGATCTTGCTCCTGCCTTGAGACACCAAAGCGTTGTGCTACATTTTCTGAAGTAACACCCATAGGAAGAAGACAACTCTGTGCTTGTTCAAACTTCTTTACCTGCAATAACATAATATGTTTCATGGTTTGCTATAAACTTAACCGAGAGAGCAAAATAAAAAGATAAGAGAGAACTAAGAGACAATACCGCTGGGTTGACTGACCCTTCCCATGCCATTGGATTTGTAGTCATGGACTCCAATCCCGCACCAATACCTACATCCAACATTTATTATCAGCTCTGTTTTTCATGAACACAAAGACATCAATGCAACTGAAGACGAGTATTCTCTTACCAATGTCATAAAATCCTGCTTTTATGGCAGCAGCTACGTCAGCAACAGCCTGAAGCCCAGATGAACACTGTCTATTCACAGTTCTGACAGCCACGGTTTCTGTCAAAGGGCATAAAAACATTAGCATAAATCAAACAGAGACAAAGATTTTTCATACTGTCATAGGAGAAACATACCAGGGAAACCAGCATAGAATGCAGACATCCTGCATTCACTGGCTCTCTGAGATCCCGGTGCCAAAACAGTACCCACTACAATGTCTCCGACTTCACTTGGGTTTAGATTAGTCTTCTCTATCAGTGCCTGTGGAAAGCAGATAAATATATAAATAAAAGTATGAAGGTAAGAAAAAAAACAACAAAATATAAGAGATAAAGTGACAGACCCTCAAAACAGGTGCAAGTAAATCATCAGGATATGTATCCTTGAAGCTTCCACGTTTGGACTTGCAGAGTGCAGTCCTATGTGCTCTGAGATGGATCAAAAGCATGAGTTTCTCACAACAAGAGACAAGAAGTCATCATAAGTTCTTGAAAAACAAATATCAAAAGCATAAGAGAAGAGCTTACGCAACAATCACTACATCATCCCCATACAGAGAGGTCCTCTGATATGCAGCACTATCCCCAGCCAAGCAAGCAGACGCCTGGTAAATTGAAGAGAAACACATCATTAGAATTTTCACAGTTTTGAGCAGAACAGTGAAAATTAAACCCAATCGAACAAGAACCAAACACCGAAAACAATATATCTCTATCAATCCAGTGAAACACAGAAGAAGAAAAAAACAATAAAAAAATAATCGAGTCTCAAATTCGATCTCAGTCGAGCTGAACAATTATATTTCCAGCTCAAAAGCATGCATCGTATAAAATTGAAACTCGAAATTCAACAAAAAGGATCCAGATCAACAACGATCCGAAATTCCCGGACGAAAAAAACCTATAGATCGCGATAGATCGAGAAAGAGCTTACAGAGAGAGAAGCCTCAAAATTGTGGGAGGAAGAAGAAGGTCGGAGATGTTCAAGAAGAACCCTTTGTCTCTCGATCGCTTTATCCATAATTCCACTTGTTTTCTCAGAGAGGATTTGTTCTACACGAAACTATACTTCTCAGGTTTGGTCATTTATAAGGAAGTTTGCTCACCGCTTTATCCGGATAAAATAATAGAATTGAAACTTCATTTTTTACAAATAAAATATCATTTTGTTTACTCGAAAAATCAAATCAAATCAAGTTTTGTAAAGAAAATGAAATCAAACCAAACGAAATTAGCCTATTAGTGACCTGAAAATGTTCACCGTTATACAAAGTCTCTGTGATTTTATGACATTCATGGTAACAAAAATTGGATTGGTTATTGTTATGTCAAAAATAAAGATTACACATATGATAAGCTGAGAGTGAGACAAGAAGATAAGATTAGGCGTTACGTATGCCCCTACCCATTTTTGGACTTTGATGTGCGTGCCGAAATTTCATTTCACTTTATTAAATATTATACGATTACCCCCAACTCTTTATGCTAATCTTATTTTACACCTTAAAGTTGGTGTTTGATGTAAAACACCCCTGTACAGTCTCACTTTTATCCTTCTATTTTTAGACTTCAGAGACACAACCTTTATTGTATTAATTGATACAAAACTTTAACCAACTGTTTAACGCCACGTGTATTCTTACATTGATTTACAAAATAAAATAAATAAATAGAAAACAGACGTACAAATTTACAGAATCCACCTCTTTATGATTTTATCTTGCTTCTTGTTGTTTAGGTTTTTCGCTTGGGTTGCAAGGAAGCTGACATTGACCGGAGCCGATCAATAATCTCCGTGAACGATGGCCGTATCGACGGATCAAACGACCAACATTTCTCCATTAAATTTCTCCACTCACTATCACATTTTTCAGGCACCGGAGGTCTCAATGTATTATTCACAATCCCACCTTTTTATCAACACAACCATCAAAACATCAATGAGAAATAGGATAAATATATACTTCTGCAGAATTATAATTAAATTAAGAGTAAAATGCAAACCAATTATGGTGCCGCAATGCATATCCGCATAAGGTTCTTCTCCTGTTAAAATCTCCCACATCGTAATACCGAATGAAAATACATCAACCTGCAAAATAATTGAAGATTGAAGCTCTCTCTCTCTCTAATGTTTGATTCTTGAATGATTGTAGTACGTACCTTCTCAGAGACGCGGTTACTGCTTCCATTTAATAGCTCAGGTGCCATCCATGGAAGAGTTCCTCTAACTCCACCAGAGACAAGCGTGTTGCGTTTTATTCTTGACAATCCGAAATCACCAACCTTACATATTGGTCGTTGTGGATCTCTCAAATTGACAAGCAAGTTATCGCATTTTAAATCGAAATGAACAATGTTCTTCAAATGTAAATACTCCATGCCAAATGCAGCATCTAAAGTTATCATTAGCTTCTTGCGCATATCAAGCGACCTATGTGAATAATAACTTTTCATGAGTAACTCTCCAGAAGAAGGAAATAGAGTTCTGTGTAGCTGTACCTGTGTTTTCTCTGCAATACATGTCTCAAAGATCCATTCACCATAAACTCAGTCACAGTCGCCATAGTTTCACCAGGTCCTTTTGGTACTACCCCATAAAAGGCAACCACATTTGGATGGTGAATATCTGCCAAAATTCGGGCTTCTCTCCAGAAATCTTTAGTCTATACAAAAATATTTTAGTCATCATAGTGTGAAGCTTCTTGATGAGGTTAAGGATAATATTGAGTGAGTTCAGTTCAAACCTGTCGATCTTTTTCGGATGTTCTACCAGAGAAACAACTGTTCTTTATCCTCTTTATAGCAACATCTGTTCCTCTCCACTTCCCATAATAAACAGTTCCATATGTCCCAGATCCAAGCTCATGCAAGTCCTCTAGATCCGTATTCTTTATAATCTAAATTCGCAAAAACCAGCAGCACAGAAACAAGCTCAACTACAAACAACACTTAAAATCAAGAATCTAAAAAGGTTCTTCTTTACCTGTACGTTATAAGTTCCAGCTTCAGTGTCAACAGCCTCTCCAATTGATTCATCAGTGTTTTTGCCTTTTTCATACTTTTCCTACATAATAAAAGATAGCATCACAAGAAAAGTAAACAGGAATCAACCCCAAAACTCTAGGAAATTACCTCCATTCCGGATTTATAACCAATACTTGTATTATCTCCTTCTGTTGTATAGCTATTATCTGACTCACTATGTACATGAGGAACAACCGTAGTTGCTAAAAGTACACCTGATATGGTTACATTCGCTACACCCTCAACTATACTTGGTGAACCAAACAGACCATTTTTGCAAAGATCATCTGATAACCCTTGTGTCTGCGACAAGACAACTTCTCCGCTACCCAGTTTTTTAACCGGCAATTCAAAAAAGTCTACATTGTCTTCTATAATCGAACAATCAGCAAGATTTTCGTTAGTATTGTTGCGTGATAAAGAAAACATAGAGTTTCCTGAGTCTTGTGAACTGATTGGTGTAACCTGGACAACTCTTTGGTAATTTGGACTGAGAGAGCTACTCGTTTCACTAACTCCACGTTGTTTTGGAGTCAGATCAAAAGAGCTCGGATCCTCGCTGTTCATCCAATTGTGAACTATTGGGTTACGCTGAATCTCCGTATTTCCATAATCTGGATTGTTGAAAGAGAAATCGCTCTCCTCCCATTTATCTGAAGAATATGACATAGCCAAAGAAGGTGATTTCTCTCTCACCATTTGCTGTGGAGGTTTAGTGATTGATTCTAACTCCTCGTTGCTTTGGCTCTCCTCGTGCAACTTTGGGTCAGAAAGAGCGTTTTTCCTTAGTGTCTGTTTCTCGGCATGAGGAGGAGAATAAACATCTCCACTTGGGCTCCGATGAAACTTCTTTTCAGGAAGGTTCTGCGTTTCCTTAGTTTCAAACAAGAAATGGTTTTGCTGTGGAGAATTTGGAGTAACCATGAAAGGGTGCTGTTGATCATAGAACCCATTTGTATTAACATAGTAAGGAATGTCAATGTTGGGCCTCTTGTGAGCTGTAAATGGAGATGACATAGGAGATTGTTGGGCAAATGAGTTCTTCGGTATCTGAATTGCTGGTATACGCTTAACAGGTTTAGGTGAGTCTCTATGATGAAATGTAGGGATATAGTCTGCAGCATTCCCATATTGTGTTGTTGTCTGACTTTGCCCAAGGGAGCTTGAATCTACAAAACCAGTAAGAGCTGAAACATATTGATAATGCTCAATACCTGTTGGCTGCCTGTTCTGGTTTATGTTTATGTTTTCTGGCTCAGTTAAAGACACAAGAAACACTCTTATTTTCTTGGACTTAGCCTTCTCTTCAGCCTCTTGATACTCTTCAATCATATGAAGAAGATCTTCATCTGAGCAAACAGAGATTAGTGAATCAAGATCTTCTCCTGGTAATTGGTACTTGATTGTATGAGGATGTTTGCATATCGTGTTGGTCTTTTGCAATAACTCGTTCAAAGCAACATGTCTATACGTGGAGATTATCCGAGTCTCCCCTCCCATGTATTTTAGCTTCCCATCACTAGGCTGCGGTAAAATCCTTCCCCCAAAACTACAAAGAAGCTTCAACTTTTCTGGTGGAAAAGCACTTGAAGCTGTTTGATACATCGAAGACGAGTCTGAAACATATGAAATGCCAGAATCAACTCTCTGAAGCCTCCTGATTCGATAGAGATCATCATAAACTGCTCGGTTATTATAACCGTTCTCAACATTGTTACTAGCTTCTTGTGCTCTCCTTTGAGCACTATAATCCCTCAAAAAGTCATTAAATTCCTCCCCTGTCTGACTACAAAATTTATTTCTGTTCATATCATTACTACAATCAGCATTCCCGAGGAACCTATCCCTACCTGTCTGCATATTTGAGCTTCTCGGTATATCCATTCTTACTGTCTCATGGCCTCAAATCCTAAAATTCTTATGTACAATCTCTTGTATCAAAAACGCTCAGAGAAGCTAAGTCTTTGCTCTTCTCTTAATAACCTAGATATCCTCCAATCATTGTCCTCTTAATAACCAAAAACGTATTATCCTCAAACTATTTGGGAAAAGAAATGTGCAGAATCAGAAATCAACCCACACATATATATATCCACCTTCACAAGATCATAAATTACGCATATAGACAAGATTCTCAATTGTATGCGCTGGGAAATTCAGATTGCATCAAATTCCTCTGCATAACAGAAAGCAACGATGAGGATCAAATCAAAAACAATGGGAACGATTAGAAACAAAGAATCTCTTCTTATTTATGGGAGATTTGCTGCAAATATCCAGATTAAGCAATCACTACGTCAATAACGATACATATTTGCGAGAACGAGACCTAAAATGGTATAATCTGAACTTGAAATGGGTAAAATCACCTCCAAAAAGAGAGCCAAACCCGAGGATACGAAATTTCAGGGTGAGATTAACAATGAAGAAACAAAAAATTTTGAAAATTTGTTTGAACCTGCCTTGTGTAAAAAAGGAAGAATGTTTTCGGAGGAAAAAAAACAAATCGACGCTTTCGAGAGCTTTTGGTTCATAATGAGAGAAAAATGGAGACACACGCATGCAATTACCCGTCTCAGAATAAAGTTGCAAAAACAAAACAAAATTGCAGATTTTTGTTGTCAGGCGGTAATCTCGTTTATTAACTAAATGATAGTTTTAGTTTAAACTCCTAAATAAGATTAGTAAGAGATTATATTAAAAGGTTGATATTTATAAGTATAGTATATGATTGATAATTTCAGGTTTTATTGCTGAAAGATAAATATATAAGATCAGGATCATATGTGTCATGCATGTCCAACTGCATGCATATGTTAACATCTAGTACATTTTTTGAGTCCACTAAAATAGACAATATCATACATATTTTCAAGGTAAAAGTACTAACTTGACCTATATTTTTCAATTAATTGTATACGTAACCCGACATTATCACGAATTACTGGAGATATCCCAAATTTTGTTTAACTCCATTCTACTTCTCGGTCATGAAGAAACAAAAAAGAATAGAAAAAAAATAATTCGAGGAGAGAGAAAAAAGTTGACCAATAATTGCGAAAATGTCACAGCGTGATCTGGCGGCGAGAAAAATCTGCGAGAATTTGAAATGCAGATTTTGTTTGGGTGTATTTTTGTTTTCGCAGATTTATTTTTGCCGATTTATTTTTCTCTGTTGATTTTTGTAGTCGCAGATTTGTTTGAGTATTTGGCCGCAGATTTTCTGAAATCGTCGACGTCACCGCCTAATTGTCGACGTCACCGCAGATTTGTCATTCCATTATCGAGTTTCTCTCGCAGATTTTGAATAACACTGGGGATTTTCTGTAATTGCTGATTTTTTTTTTTCAGAGTTATGCTGACGTTGGCGATTTCTGTGTGACTGCAGTTATATTTTTGATTGTAGAATTTTTATGTTAAACTGTAGATTTTTTTGTTGTCACCGCAGAGATATGACTTTCCGAAATTGCCAGATTGACCCATTTCGTTTGAGACTGTCGTTTTTTAAAAAAATCTGCAATAGCCGACGATTTTTTCCTCATGTTGCCGCGATATTTTTTCTTACTGAACTGACACTCACGTTACCGCAGNTGGATAGTGTTGTCGACATTTATTGATTATCGCCGATTTTTCAAAAAACTCTGTTCGACTACCCATTAAACCCTAGTTAATGCCTCTCAATCGTAACCTTTCATTTACAACCTTTCAGTTTCTATATACATACTGCTTTGCCTAACATATTTTACG
>OVBE01009429.1:0-16041 GCA_900406425.1 Iberis pinnata | reverse complement strand
AGTTTAGCAGGCATAAATGCCTACTAAAATGCATTAAATCTGAGTAATATCAACAACCCGGCTCATGACCCTAACGAATGTCCAATCCGATCTGGAGGTTCGCCTAGGGGCCTTGACGAGCCCGATAGGGAGAGCCGCGCCGATAGTCCTAACCCCGGAGAACCCAGGAGGTGGTGGGAATAGAGGTATCAGCAATCTGGATGAAAACCAGAGAGTTGATGATCCTCCAAACCTGAGTCAGAGAGCTGGTGATCCTACGGGTCCGAACTGGCGAGGCGAGAGATCGCTGGATGCAAGCAGGCGAGCTGGCAATCCTGCCGATCCGAACTGGAGAGCTGATGCCTCTGTGGATCCGAACTGGAGAGTTGATGCCCCTGCGGATCCGAACCGGAGAGCTGGCGCTCATGCTGATCTAAACGGGAGAGCTAACGCTCCTACGGGTCCGAACCGGGGAGCTGACAGCTCTCTGAATCTAAATCGAAGAGCTGGTGACCAGACAGGTCCGAACTGGTGAGGCGAGAGCTCGCTGGATGCAAGCAGGCGAGCTGGCAATCCTGCCGATCCGAACTGGAGAGCTGATGCTTCTGCGGATCCGAACTGGAGAGCTGATGCCCCTGCGGATCCGAACTAGAGAGCAAGCGCTCATGCTGATCCAAACGGGAGAGCTAACACTCCTACGGGTCCAAACCGGGGAGCTGACAGCTCTCTGAATCTGAATCGGAGAGCTGGTGACCAGACAGGTCCAAACTGGCGAGGCGAGAACCCGCTGGACGCAAGCAGGAGAACTGACTTCCCTGCGGGTCCATGCTGGGGAGCTGGCAACCCTGTAGATCAGAACCGGAGAGCTAACGCTCCTACGTGTCCGAACCGGGGAGCTGGCAATCCTGTCAATCTGAATCAACGAGCTGATGCTCTAACAGGTCCGNACGATTCACTAGATGCGAATCGTAGAGCTGGAAGCCAAAGAGCTCTGGGAGACACAGGAGAGCTGCAAACTCCAAGCTCCGTAAGGATGGATGATGACAAACTGGGAAGGGGGTCGCATGGAGAGAGAGACCGCGAGTATGACGCGCTCTGAAGATCTATCGACAAGGCGAATGCTGAACTCCTCGCGGTGACATCAAAACTCTACCGAGTCGCCAGCGCGGCCCTGGAGATTGATCTTGTGATTGCGGAGACAGAGAGGACTCTTTTCACTGCGCGTATTGCTAACGCGCGGTTAAGGGACATCGGCAAGCTGAGACTCCCTACTTACGAGGGGAAGTCGGATCCAAAGGCGCACATGACAGCCTTCAGGATTGCCGTCACCCGAGCCCATTTCAGCGAAGAGGAGAAAGATGCAGGATACTGCAGACTCTTCGTCGAAAACCTGACAGGATCAGCTCTCGAGTGGTTTTCCCATCTCGAGGGGGATTCGATCGACAATTTCACGCAATTGTCAACAGCATTCCTGAAGCACTATTCCATTTTCATGAACAAATGAACTTCGGATGCCGACCTCTGGACTTTAAGCCAAGGTACAAACAGATCACTTAGAAGTTTTATCGACGGTTCAAGGCCGTCAAAGCAAAGGTGTCCGGTGTAAGTGAGTCGACAGCACTCGCTGCACTTAAACACGGACTCTGGCATGAGTCCCCATTCCGTTTCGACTTGACAATCCACAAGCCGGAAACAATTGAGGATGCGTTTCATCATTCCATGAATTGGATGATTGCCGAGGAGGAAAAGGTTGTTCTTTCTAAGAATTTTAAAGTTATAAAAGGATCTCCCGAACCGACATTCCTGCCGAAAAAGTTTGAGAAGAANTTTCCGAGGAGGATCTAAGGGCTCTCACTCGTACAGCGTGGAGAAAGGGGGCGAAAGCAGGAGAGCAGAGACGGATCGCGCATGCTGGGACGCGACCCGAATGCTTACTGCGAGTTACACAAGTATAACGGCCACGTCACGCACGAATGTTTCAAGCTAAAGAACTTTCTTAGCAAGAAATTCGCCAAAGGAGTGCTGAAAGGAGGAATCAACCTTGAAGCAATTGTTCGTGAGATGGAAACCCCTGAGGAAAAGATGGAGGTCCCAGCGGCAAAAAGGGCTCGGAGTCCGGAACGGGGAGGAACCGCGAAGGCTCCCCAAAAGAAACGCATAGACTTCATCATGGGGGGATCAAGGCATTGCCGAATCAGTTTCTTTGGTGAAGTCGTATGTGAGGAAAGCGGAATTCGGCAAATCAAGACACACTCCGGATCCCGGAAGTGAGATAAGCTTTACTGAACAAGACGCCTCTCACCTGGACTCCCCACATGATACGTTCTAGTCGTCGAACTCGATGTCGGGGCAAACTGCGAAGTATCGCAAGTTTTGATCGACATGGGAAGCACCGTCAATGTCATGTTCCTAGAAACGCTCAAGCGAATGAGACTTGACAGTTCAGAAGTAAGGGGTCCTCCGACTCCCTTAACAGGATTTAGCGGGGCGACGGAAATGTCACTCGGCACTATAAGACTTCCAGTGTCTGCAAAAGAACTCCACAAGTTCGTCGAGTTTACCGTGGTGGATCGACCAGCAGTTTACAATATCATTTTGGGAACTCCTTGGCTCCACGAAATGAGGGCTATCCCGTCCACATATCACCAGTGTGTGAAGTTTGCGACCAAAGGCGGTGTAGGAGAGTAATCCACGGAAGTCAAAAGAATAGAAGCCAACCCGAACTAGATAACAACAGTTATCTCAATGTCGTCCCCAAAGTTGCTGAAGGAAGTCCAGCGCTTGACGGGAAGGATCGCTGCTTTAAACATATTCATTTCGCGGTCAACTGACAAATGTCTGCCATTCTTTCAACTCTTGAAGGGGAATAAACGTTTCCTTTGAGACGACCAATGCGAGAATGCGTTTTCCGAGCTGAAGAATTATCTCGCTAACCCACCGGTATTGGCAAAACCCGTGCAGGGAGAGACTTTATACTTGTATATAGCAGTCTCTCCCATCGCAGTAAGCAGAGTGCTAATAAGAGAGGATGAGACCAATCAAAGACCTGTCTTTTAAGTCAGCAAAAGTTTAGTCTCCCCCGAGACGAGATACACGATGGCCAAAAAATTGGCTCTTGCTGTAATAGTGTCGGCAAGAAAGCTACGCCCGTATTTCCAATCTCACTCGATTGTGGTGATGACGACGCAGGAACTGCGAACAATTCTCCATGGTCCAAACCAATCCGGAAGGATGGTCAAATGGGCCATAGAATTGAGTGAGTATGACATCGAGTATCGAAACAGGTTAAGCGCAAAATCGCAGGTGCTAGCAGATTTCCTCGTCGAACTACCAATTGGGATCCAGGAGGGATCGGCATCCCAGCAGGTTTGGGGGCTTCAAGTCGACGGCTCGTCCACGCGATCGGGATCCGGAGTTGGGGTGCGGCTAGAATCCCCAACAGGAGATGTGATCGAGCAATCGTACAGACTCGCATTCAACGCTTCGAACAATGAATCGGAGTACAAAGCGCTTATTGCTGGTTTGAGACTGGCCCTAAGAATTGGTGTTAAAGGCCTCCAAGCTCAAAGTGACTCTCAACTTGTAGCAAGTCAGATCAGCGGAGAATACTAGGCGAAAGACGATAGAATGGGAGCTTACCTAGAAGTCGTCCAAGGACTCATAAGTCAATTCGACCGGTTCGAACTAACGAGAGTCCCGCGAGGTGAGAATAGTTCGGCGGACGCATTGGCCGCGCTAGCATCGACGTCTGACCCTCTAGTGCGAAGGATAATAACGGTGGAGACTATCGAAGCACCGAGCATAGCTGTTACAGGAAAATCCCTGGCGATACAAACGCGATCAGTGAAAAGGCGCTCTCAACAAACCCCTACGGACGAACCAGCGAGAGCTATCCAAGATCTCGACCACGTCGCCGAAGGGAACCGTACACCAACTGGCGATGAGCCCGACCCTGAAACTGGATTGAACGACGATATTCAAAACACGGCGGATAAAACCGACGATGAAGAAGTAGACCAAGAGGACGATGACATCGAATTGGGTGGAGCCAACGATGAAAAAGGAAATCATGTGAGCAGTCGGCTTGACACCAAGCAAGTACCTGGAAGAAATACAAGATCTGATGGCCCCATTCCCGACTCGAATGTCGACGACTCACCTAAGGTCAAGCAAGCTGACACGGCCGACGCGCAAGTACAAAAAGATCTTGACGAGGAAAACCAAGATTGGAGAACACCTATTGAAGCGTATATTACCACGGGAAAAACGCTGGATGATAAGTGGCAGGCGCGAAAGCTGAAAGTGAGAAGTGCGTGGTTTTGTATGGTCGACGGACTTCTCTACAAACGCAGTATCGCAAGGCCTTACCTTGTGTGTGTGGGACCCGAAGAAGCATTAACCATTATAACAGAAGTTCATGAAGGTTTTTGCGGGTCACACTCGCCGGGAAGGACTCTGGTTCTGAAAATCAAACGGTTAGGATATTTCTGGCCGACCATGGTAAAAGAATGCGAGGAGTACGCGCAGCGGTACGAGCAATGCCAAAAGCACGCCCCATTCATTCACCAGCCTGCCGAACAACTGTCGTCCATCTCTTCTCCATATCCGTTTATGAAATGTCGATGNGGGCTTTCAAGAATGTTACCGAAACAGTAGCCCAAAATTTTGTATGGAGAAACGTGATATGTCGTCACGGTTTGCCGTACGAGATAGTAACTGATAACGGATCTCAGTACATCTCAACCAAGTTCGAGGCGTTCTGTTCCACATGGATAATAAGGTTAAGCAAGTCAACACCAAGATACCCCCAAGGGAATGGCCAAGCGGAAGCCGCAAACAAGACTTTACTCAGCAACCTGAAGAAAAGGTTGGGAGCTTTTAAAGGAGGATGGGCGAATGAACTTCACGGAGTCTTGTGGGCCTGCCGAACTACACCTAGGAAAACGACTGATGAGACTCCGTTCTCTCTAGTTTATGGGATGGAAGCAGTGGTTTCCACAGAGGCTGCCGTTCCCGGACTTCGCAGAACAATTAACACGGTGGATCCTGGAAAGAATGATGAGATTATGAAGGATAACCTCGATCTTATAAATGAGAGGCGGGACAAAGCGTCAGCGAGGCTCGAATACCGCCGAGTATGGCGCCGGAAAACTGGGCATAAACTGGGAAGGTCCTTACAAAGTAACGCGAGTTCTACGCTACGGCGTGTATGAGTTGGAGTCCGGAGATGGCGTCAAGATCCTGAGGTCTTGGAATTCAATGCATCTCAAAGCATACTTCTGATTTCAGGAGTATAAGAAAGCGTTGTAATCAAGTTCCTGTAATTCGTTCCCATCAATAAAGAAGCCTCTGCATTTTTATCTTAACACTTGGGAAATATGCACATACAAAAAAAAATTGAAAAAAAGGAGCCCGAACCGCACCCGTACTAGGAGCGCGATCCGAGCAGTTGAAAAGCTAAAAAATCGAAAAGCTAAAAAATACTTAAGTCAAAAGAGCTAAACAAAAGCTAGAAAACACTTAAGTCAAAAAGCTAGAAAACGCTTAAGTAAAAAAACTTAAGTCAAAAAGCTAAACAAAAAGCTTAAATTAAAAAGCAAAACGAAAAGCTTAAGTTAAAAGCCGAACAAAAAGCTAAAAAGGCTAAGTCTAAAAGCTAATATAAATATGCTTAAATAAAAGCCCTAAAAGCTAAGACGAAAAGGTTAAAATCAAAGCTAAGAAAAGGTAAGTGAAAGCCAAAAGCTAAGCTAAAAAAAGAGTTCCCAAATCGAAAACCGCGCTCAAAGATTAAAATGGGCCCGGAAGGAACTTAAGCAAAAGCTAACAAAAGGTTAAAGGCCGGACTAAAACGAAAAAGGATTTAGGTGAAAGCATAAATAACACTTAAATAAATCCATAAAAATTCTTCAATAAATAAAGCATCAAGCCATCCTGAGCAACAAGTGACAAAAGTCTAGAAAATATAAAGCAAGCTCAAGGTAAAACCGGAGCAAAGAGCTAAAACATAAAGTGATAAAGAAAATAACACAAGTCTCTAAATCATGAAAATAAAGACGGAAAGACGATCATAAGTCTGAGAACGATCCTCCGCAACGGCAGCACGTATCTCCTCCACCAACTCGTTCATCTTGGGTCCCATGTTGGACCCAAACTCGTCAATGAGAACCGCAATGTCAATAGAAGTGATAACGGGAATGTCGGCGAGGGGCTCCGGAGGGGGAACGTGCGAGCCACCATCAGGATTGAGTACCGGAGTCGTAACCGGGGAGGATGGCGGAATCTCCGAAGCCGAAGGCGGGGGCGAAGGTCCTGAGAAAAGACTAACAAATCTCTCCAAGTTGAGAGGAGGAATCTTCGCCTTGGCCTCGTCATATGCTCTCTTCGCAATCTCGCAATCAGCAGTAAGAACCTCGAGTTCCGCCTTGAGATCCGGGACCTCACCCTTCTCAATGTCCGAAAGAAGCTCGAGGTTGGCGTTGACTTCGCAGTAATACACCAGCAAGTCACGGGAAGTACCCTGGGCAACAAGGTGAAGCTTCACCTGCTCAATCCCATCGCAAACCATCTCGACAACCGCTTTCTTCGCCTTGTCCCTAGCCCGTGCCGCGTCAATATCCCGAGAGCTGGTGAGCGCATTAAGACGAGCCTCCGCCTCCTCGAGACGAGAGGTGATGGCGGCTTTCTCAGCCTCAAGCGCTAGCTTCGCCTGAAAATAAGCAAAAGACTCAGATCGTACCATCTTAAACTTCTCGTGCATATCGGTCTGATCCTCCTTGGCATCCATCGCAGCAGTCTCCGCAGCGAACATGCGACTGCGAGCTTCCTTCAGCTCCTCGCGAGGAGGGAGCGCCTTCAGCAGGCAAAGGAGTATCTCGAACAGCGGGCAAAGTGATGACGAGTCGGCGACCCGGCTTTGCGATAGCCGAGGGGTAGGCTGACACCATCGGAGCTTTCCCAGCTCTCTTAGATCCCTTATCCGTACCTGCGGAAAGGGGAGCAGCGGGGACAGAAGGAGCAGCAGGCGGGCTTCACGACGTGCCGGCATGCTGGTATCCTGGGCGGCAGCATTTTTGGCTTTCCTGGCGGCACGATAGGAAGTCATCGCGATGTTATGAGTGTCGTGGGGAGCTGAAACAAAAGATTTTACTTAGAAAAGGATGCATGTGCAAACAAAAAAAAACTTAAAAAAGAAAAATCGAGCAAACCGGAAGCTTGGTTGAGAGGGGGCGGATGTTGAGATTCGCAAGCAATTCCAACACGCAGATTGGATTCAGAGATCCTAATCGGAGTAAACGACTCCCACCAACACTTTGTCGTGCTACAAGCACAAATAAAATCCACAAGAGCGCGAGAGAGCTAAGGGAGCTTTCCTTTCTTCCGATACAACACTGCATAAAGAAAAAAAAAGACGTGAGTCACAAAAGATATAAGCAATCACTATGGCAAAATATCAAAATCCTAAGTCAATTCTGCTAACCGGGTTCCGGAGACCAATCCAAAACTGCAAGATGAGAAAGACGACCAAAAGTGGACTCATTCACGGGAAGTAAAAGTATAGTCGCTTCCAATCTTCATCTTTCTTCGGGAAACCAGAAAGAATATTGCAGCGAGGGTTTGACATTGAGTAGAAAAAACCGGGTTGATCACGAACCCTTCGTATCGACTCAAGGCGGACTAAAGATTCGACGTTAAGCTCGAACTCGATTTCCTCCGCAAGCACTTGCAAACCCATTATGGTGCGAATGAGATTCGGACAAATCTGAGCTAACGCTATCCCAAGATCATGCATAAAGTGAATAAGAAGTTCCGGCAAGGGGAAGGAAAGTCCACATTCCTTAAAGAAAACCCCATACGCACAACACAGACCGTCCCTAACTACCTCGGGATTCTCTAAGCGAGACGGAAAGATAAGCTCCATGCCCCTCGGCACGCGACAATCATTCTGTAACTCTATCAATTTGTTTAGAGATAACTTGGAGTACGTGTGAGGACCAAATACGGGAAGCTGGTCGAGGGCTCGAGGAGGAGGCGAGCTAGGATGAACAATCGGCTCGGGGGAGCGTGCGCTGGAGGACGCGGCTCGGCTCGAACAAGGAGAAATGACCTCCATATGGATCGATACATGAGAGGAAGAGGTCGGATTGGGGGACCCTGACTTCGGCTCAGACCAAATGTTCGCCGGGTCGGGAGAAATAAGCTCCGTTCGAACCGAGCCCAAGGAGGATCCGCTGTGAGGCGAGCTAAGGGAAAGAGACCGGCTCGGCGAGAGCCCGAACACCCATGGAGCGCTCAACACGTCGAATTATTCTATTTTTTTATAATGAAATCTACTTTTAGCTTTTGTCTGCGAACTACGGTCGGGCTTGATCCCCACACTAGGGGTACGTAGGCCACTCATTTTACGAGTTTAGCTCAGAAAAATTAATAAAACAAGTAAGAAAAATCGAAGTTATTTGTGTCGCCCCGTCAGGGAAGAAGAATCCGAATTCTTTGCATTGCCTCAGCATGGAAGACGAATCCAAATTATTTGGTCATGTGACAAACGACCTCATATCCACTCAAAACTCAGCTTGAGAAATGAAGGGAGCAAAGACAATGCCACCCTCCATCGCGCATAACCTATCAACACTTAGAAGCAACGAGGGCTTTCCAAATCAACACCACAAGAGCTATGGACGCATTCTACCTACGCCTCATGAGGATTCGTCAAGAGAATATTATGCCTAGGTATATTCAAAGACTGCTTGAGAATTCAGTATCCGGTATGCTGCAGCCGACCATGAAGGAGCCCGAGTGAGGGAATACATAGTCATAATATCCCCGAAAATCCAGGGAATATGCTGATGTCTCAAGCCATGGAAGTTCAAACCGAGCAAGAAATTCAGAGCCACTACCTAAGGTATCCGGAGACCTCAGAAAGAACTAAAAAAAGAGGACACCACACCTGTACCCAACACCTCGAAAAAATGGTAAACGATCCATAAACTTAGTACTATTACAATTTAATATGCAATACGAAAATAATGATACAACGCATATCACATTGTATGACCTGGACATTCATATAATACATTGCACACCCCCTAGTGGGTATTATCCTGAGCAACCCTAGCAAAGTATAAGCGCTAAATCCGAGCCCCGTCTCGCAACAATGTATTGAAACGTATGACAAACATCTTTAACGATTAAAACGTCTATCATTCATTTAACATTCGATCTCTCGGATAAGTATGTCACTGTATGACAATAAAACTTGATGTCAATATACGAGTCTTTTCTAAGTGAGCATCTATGATATCACTTAAGCAAACATGACAACACTTAAGTAAAGCTCAAAGCTGGCTCAGCCCAAACGAAACATATGAAAGCAACATGCAAAGGCCAAAGCACATTTCGGATCTAACCAGATCAAAAAATGAACTTTCAAATGATCCAAGGAGAGGCAAGTTAGTACAATAAGGACTAGTGACGTCCATAAGACTCAATATAAATAGAGGGAAAGATGAGCAATATAAATATAGAGAGNGGGGGGGGGGGGGGGAGCTTTTTTCTTACTTTTTACAAAGAGTTTATATACAATTTTAGCTTTAGAACAATTGATAAATTGAATTAAACTTCTATTTTCATATCGATTTGTGTTGTGTTTGTTTCTTATTAATGAAATTCTACGAATTCCTCATTTGAACTCTTATAAATTTACGTTGAGGATCTTAGCATCCACAATAACAATGGCACTTTGACGCAAAAATTGTGATGCCTTGCCTTCTATTATCCCTTTGTGCATAAAAGTGATGATTTTCTTGCAATCACATTGGACTTTAATGTCATTGTAACCAAAACGCCGAGCTACAACCAAACCTTCCATGAGACTTAAAGTTTCAGCTTTAAATGGATTTTATGTCGGAGGTAATGAAGAAGATCCCTTAATCTTCAGCTCTCCTTGCAATGTAATGGTGAATCCAATGCCAATACATTCTTCCTTTGATATCCATGAAGCATATGTGGACAAAACATCAAGAATCTAGCATGTATCCCTTCGGCCGAAGACATTTTGGTGTCTAGCAAATATATCATTGTATCCTCTACTGAGTCAGTGAATTGAGCAGGATCACAATCAGTTAATGAAGTTAAGCACTAAACTTCTTTGGCTACTTGACAATCAAATAAAAGATGATGTATGGTTTCATCCTTCTCACCACACATTGTACAATCAACTTGCAATCTCATACCTCTTTTCAACATTTTACTATTCACTCCCAAACCCCTGTTTACTAATCTCCACAAAAAGTGTTTTATCTTACCTTGAACCGGGAGCTGCCAGAGTATCATAAACATAGATGTGGAGGGCAAGTTGGTGGAGGATAGTGACAACTTTGAATGTAACAAATGGTATCCAGATCTCACTGAATAACTGCCAAACTTTGTAACTTTCATACTGGCCTATCAGGTTGATTTATCAGAGAAGGTCTTAATGATTTAACCAGAAAACCATCAACAGGATGCATTGTGGTTATGAGTTTGTCTGAACACCAACGAAAACCAGAAACATCAAACAACCTATTAACTGTATCATCATTTTCTTGAGCATTATTTGGTAGCTTAGCTGGTGCATATGGTTCATGTGGTATCTAATTATCTTTCCACATCCTAATTGTAGAACCATTTTCCACTGTTCAATAGAGCCCTTTTTTAATCAATGGTATCCCCTGGTATACGCTTTCCCAACCATGATTAGGCCTATAGCTAAGTTCTGCATCCAATAAGGAGAGATAAGAAAAGTACTTAGCTTTGTATATATGAGTTAGAAGAGAACTTGGCTCATTGATCATCCTCCACCCCTGCTTAGCAGGCATAGCGATGTTAAAGCTCTGAAGATCTCTAAAGCCCACACCTCCTGTTGATTTGGAATTTGTCACTTTGGTCCAAGAGATCCAATTGATTTTCAGTCCATTGAAGATCCCTACCAGTATTTCCTCATTAGAGATGTAATCTTGTCGATAAGTGTTTTTGGGAGAAGAAAACAAGACATTGGGTAAGTTGGTATTGTTGTTATCATTGCTTTTAGCAAAGTTTTTATACCTGCACCAGATAAGAAACGAGTAGACAAATGATTAGTGGCAGATGCAGGTGGAGAGGAGTGGGGTCAGCTAACTCCACTTTACTTTTGATTTTTTTGTTTAACTCCCCTAGTTCTAAAATTTAAGTATATTTTCTTTCTTATTGTTATCTTTCGTCTACCTATTACTTTCAATATATGTTTTTATTAATTCTCTAACTCTTTTTATTATTATTACATGTTAATTTTGATTTTTGAAATATCAATTTTACCTAGATATTTCCCAAATTCTCCTATTTTCTAATACAAGTAAGGTTTTGGAGCTGATGTTGAATATGATTGGGATAATGTTTACTAAACAAAATGGCTGATTTAGCAAAATTCACTTCTTAATCTAAGCCTTTGAAGTAAGTGACATCATTATATAGTATATGCTTTACTGAATAAAAGACAGTCATCCACAAAAAATAGATGTGATATTGCTGACCCATTCTCATTGGCTTTAAAACCTTTAATATATTTCGTAGCTACCAAATCTTGGATTAAAAAGGATAAGCCTTCAGAAATTATCAAATAGAGATATGGTGAAATAAGGTCACTTTGTCGTATGCCGCTATGTGAAATAATATTTCTTGTTGGTTTGCCATTAATAAGCATAGAGAAATGAGGAGTAGTAACACACATCATAATCTATTTCCCTCATATTTCTGCAAAACCAAGTTTCCATAGCATAAATTCGAAAAACTTCGAGTTTACTTTGTCAAAGCTTTAGTAATATCTAATTTCATAACTATAAAAGGTTGAACTCTCTTTCTTATCATTAATGAGTGAATCAATTTATGGAAGATCAAAACATTATCAGTCTTTGGGGTATGAAAGTTAATTGATTGATATTAATAATGGTGTGTAGGATAGGTTTCAATCGGTTGGTCAATATCTTAGTAATAATCTTGTAAGCAACATTAGCCAACCCCAAAAAGATGTCTAAGTAGGCCTATATGGGCCTTGTAAAAATCAAGAAGTAAAAATGCTAAAATAATTCACACAAATTAAGATGGTTTTAGCTGACATAGGACTCATAGATCTTTTTCGATCATCCAAACAAATTAATAAAATACTAAAGAATAATTCGAAAACTTATTTATTTTCTGTTTTTCTTTGTCGCAATTATATAATAATATACAAAAATATATTATAACAGCTCAAACATTAGGTAGAGAAAATGAGAGTTGTTTCTCGAAGAGACCAAGCCTATAATCACCAAGCTTAGTTTTGTAAGCAGTTGATTTATATTGAGACCAAGTAAACTCTTTGTAAAGCCAATCGTCTTGGTTTGGGACAAGACATGACAATGGTGTAATCTTCTCGCTCAAAGGAGGACCTGCGAAGTATATAATCGATAATCTCGACCTTTTTGTATTCGTGAGTACTCTGTGTTTTACACTCTTGAATCTTCCATTAGTCATCACCTACAATCCATAATAACCACCAAAGACATATTAGATATTTATCAATAATAATATATTTTTTTGTCACTATTGAATAAACAAAAAAATCTCTAAAACGCAGAAAAATGTCGCTATGTGTAGTTGGCGTTTTGTTTTTTTTTTTTTTTTATTATTATCCTAAAAATTTGAAATCCCCAAATTTAGCAAAATTAAAATTTAATAGGAGTATAATTCAAATAAGGGAAATAAAAAAAAGTTGCAACAGAAATTACCTGAAGAGTATCTCCGACAATAACGAAGAAAGAAGAGTGATCAGGTGGAACAGCAACCCAACTTCCATCTTTGAGACAAATTTGTAAACCATCTGTTTCGTTTGATCTAAGCACTGATATTAACTGTGGATCAGTGTGTTCACCGAACCCAATCTCTTCCTTAACCGGACTCTCTTCCTTCTCCGGGTAATGGTTCATTCTCAGACAAGAATCACTCTCATTGACTTTCACTAGTTTGCTTAGCTTCTCCTTTGGCTCTATCTTTAGTTCTTCTTCTACCATCTCCAGAACTTTGCTCGCCATTTTCTTCATCTCCTTCATGTATTCTTCCACTGCTTCTCTGTTACAATTCAAATGGCTTTTATGAGCTTAGGGTTTGATTAAGTAAATATTACTTGTTACTTAAATTTGGAAATGAAATAAAAGTCTTTTTTGTTGAATTATTTGGTTTTTTTTTAACCTCAAACTGCTCAAAATAATTTAGTGTTTGCCATAATCTATTATTTTTAATTTGTTTAATAAACTTTAAAAATAAATAATTGTTTTTATAATTTATTTAAGAAAATTATGACATAATTCATTTTACACGGCTGAAAACGATTTACTTTACCTAGAGGTTTGCTCGAAAACGGCGTCGGTTTTGAGAGACGCAAGATCACGATTAGCATTAAGGAGAATATACTCAATCCAGCCCATGTCTCCATTAGGTCCGATCCGTTTACTACCATAACCAAACGGGTCGGGTGGACTCGCTTTAACTTTGTGAGATATAGGCAAAGCAAAGAACTTTATGGCTTCTTGTTCCAACTGGGTCAAAAGATCGGATCGAAGTCCATGATTAACGATTTTGAAGAACCCAAACTCTTCGCATGCCTTCACGATTTGGGTTTTGGCATTAGAGTCGGTTAAATCAACAACCGGTATTAAAACCGGACTCGGTTTGCGTTTTGGGTTAACATAAACGTGGCTATCTAAAGTGTTTGGCTGCAACAAAACTACCATTGTTTTGAGTCTGTAGATTATGTTACGAAAACTTTGCTCTCGAGAATAAAGATTAGAAGAAAGTATGGAAGTTTCGTAAGAGAATGAATTGTGTGAGGCCCAAGGTGACGATTTGCATTATTTTGTAATCGATTGAGCGTAATATATATATATATTTTTTTGTCAACAAGAAACCTTATATGCTAGGTTTACATTTAGGTGATATACGATGACCACGTAAACAAAAACCACTATTATAAATTATAATTAATTTTTATTCTTTTTTGTTTGGACATTTAATTATTTTCCAACGTTTTTTTTTCTGATTTAGCTCCTTATCTTCCGGGCCAATTCTATACTGAAAAATTATAATGGATACAATTATTTTTGTATATCTTATTTGATTTACTTGTCCATGACACTCTTACATTCGTTACCATTTATATATTAGAATTGTAATTTTAAAATATAAATAATTGAAAGAGTAGTGGATTATTTCTTATTTTCATCTCTGATGGGGATAATAAGGAGAGAGCTCGATATTAGAAAGCTCTCTCTCGTATTTCATTTTTTAAGTATGAAAAAGACCCATTATGCATCATCATTAGATGCAATTTGGCAGATTGAATATTGTCTAATGGTCTCCGTCTTTTTTTCGTTTTTATGTTGTTTTCTGTCTACTGGTTTGCAGTGGATTGTATATTCTCTTCTTTTTATCTTGTCTCTCCCGATTTTCATGGATCGTTTCCTTCATCTTTTATGAACTACGTATGCGGCTTTATACCTTCTCCACAAAACCAAATCTTTAAATTTGGACGATGTATGTCTGGTTTGTGCTTTCTTTTTACTGGTTTATGGTCGTTTATGTTTCAACTTATTTGGCCCCGACGTTTGTAGTGAGCTCAATAATCCTTTTCTGAGGTCTCGTCAGCGTGTTCAATAAAGTGCGCGGTTTTTCTCTGTTGAAGTCTACTTATTTCTAAAAACAAGTCTACTTATTTCAAACGATATTCTATGGATTTCAAAATGTTCATCGAGTCTTTTTTGCGCTTTGTCTTCTTTGCGGTATATGTTTATGCTTGTTGGATTATATTTTTCTTTCTATTTTATTGTGTCAAGTTGTATTTTTATCCTTTTGATTCCCACGTATTTAGGTTTTTGTCTCTCGAGTTTCGAAATTAAATAGTTGAAAACGAGCTTCGACATTTGTACTATGTAAAACTTCTATGTTTAATGATATTCCACCAGTTGATAGGAGAAAAAAATTTATTGCCTAATGGAAAACACAATTTTTATTATAGATGTGCTATACGTGTATAATCCTTTTAATCGAACCGACTTGCACATACAATAATCATATAACGTAATATGTCTATTTTGAAGGATATATGGATATATTATACTCTCTCCATTTTTTAATAGATGATTTTTTAGATTTTATTTTTATTTCATTATACTTGATTTTGTTTTTTACTTAATATTTTTTTTTTCAAAAATACTTAAACACACATTTTCATTCAAAACAATCATTGTCATATATTTTGTGCCAATAGTTGAAGAGAGAGAAATAAAAAACACAATATTAATATTTCTAAACATTAAAAATTTTAAAATAATGTTGAAATAAGTTAAAGAGAAAAAATCAACAATTATTTTCTTAATATTTGTGAAAACTCTAAAACATCATCTATTATAAAACAGAAGAAGTATATATAAGTTACATATTAATAAATTTTATAGTGTAGCCATATAGTAAAATATTACTAACAACTACAAAAATGTTTCTATTATAGTGAATTACGCAATACAATTACTATTTTGTCAACATACAACCTAATATGGTCACAATATTGTTGTGGGAAATTGATACAAATTAATTTCCACTTCGGGTAGTATTAACATTAATTTCCACTTCGGGTAGTAATAAAATTAGTACTTCTTCTATTTTGTTTTAATTGAAGTTTAAATTTTCACACATCAATTATTGAAACACATAAAATTTATTTATTTTCCAATAAAATATTATTAACTACAATAGGTTAACCAATAAAAATTATAATGAAAATATAAATAGTCAAAAGTTTACAGATGAAGATAAATGGTAAACCAATAAAAACACATCAAACTACTTAATTAATTGGCTTACCATTTATCTTCATCTATATATTTTTACCATCAAATTATATTTTTATTTCAGACTAATTATTTATCCCAACACTTATTATACTCCGTATTTTGTGTTACTGATTGATTTATTAATGTTACAGTTTTATAAAATCCTACAAAATTATATATATATATA